>CAIGRQ010075592.1:0-13057 GCA_903798375.1 Fraxinus sp. D2006-0159
ACATATTTATATAAAGCTTTATTGGTGGCTGTATGCTCAAGAAATCTAATTGCCATAGCTACAACTTCTTCTGGAGTAGCTGCTTGTAACCTTCGAATAAGTAGTGCTTTGGATAAATTGCGCAAGGTATGCTCCATGGAATTCTTAGATGTCTTGTCATGAAATAGTGGGACGTAATCGCATTAAAGGAGAAGAAATTGCTAGGATATTATGCTTGTCCTGTTTGATTAAGTTCAATTGATGTCATCACTAATTTACCTTCATTCTATCTTCTCATTGATGGATATATTTACATAACTATGATTCTTATTTGTTTGTAACTTATAATTTCAGGATATTTCAGAGAAAAAACAACGACAGATAAGTGGCTTGAGACTTTCAGCTATCAGCTCATCATTATTGAATCTTGCCATTATTTTTTCTATAGAATCTTCCTTCTAATAATTTTGCTACTTGAGTAGAGTAAAAGGTAAAGTAGAATTTTGCGTGTGAATCCCTTGTGTCACTCTTAATCTGTGCAAGATCCTTCCGAAGCCCACAGAATCCCCTTGATTTCCTACTCCTTAATTCTCCAGTCGTGCAACATCTCTTGCTTCTTCGCCGTCAGAAACCTGTTAAAACAACTCTCAAGGTTTGTCTACTTCTTCCGGGTTCGGCGTAGGATGTTACTGTCTTCTTCCTGAATTTTTCCAGTTAGGATTCTGGAAAATTTGAATTGGAGATAAAGAGATTAGGGTTGTGGAAAATTTGATTTGGGGATGAAAAGGTCGAATTTTTATGACGTTGAACAGTCTTTAGGCTAAAAAAACTCATCACTGGAAGATTTTTTCACGGTTTGATTCAGCTTTGGTTTTGCATCGGCTTCGAGGAATGGATGTGTTTTCACTTTACACCGAGGGTTTTGGTTAGAAAATCCCATACTCAAACTAGATAGAGGATAAAGAAAAGAAAAAAAAAGTTTGGAAAATTTTGTTTGGCTTGTGAAGGTGAGGACACCTATATATGCTTGAGTACATATATAATCAGTGTATTGCATTATGTGGCATGTCTTCATCTCTAATATTGGAAGATGATGTGGAAAGTTTACTCAACCTTTAACATCATTGGACTTTGTTTTCTTTTCTGTTGTAATTGTAAAAATGCAATCCAGGCTTTACGCTTGTAGGTAGAATATGGAGTTTAAATATGTATAATGTTTTTTCTTAATAAATGCTTGAGCGAATACTTTAACTGCATGTAAGTCCTCTGTCCGAATGAATTAAATTTTATGTTTTGACTTCTTTTGCATGGCATTTCTAAAGGAAGTTCAATGCACTTGCAATTAGAAGGTTGAAGGAGATACAATGCTACACAGGTGTTAGACATACTTAGAAATTACCCGGCAGAGGACAGAGGACGAAGGACAATTGTAGGACCTTGAAGGGAAAGAGGGTTGCAATTCCTCGAAAGAATAAGCGTTAGATGCTTTCATTTTCGAAATTTACTTGGTAATCATCACATTAGGCCTGAGATCTGTATTCTTTAGTAAAATTTTACTACTACAATGTGATTATATTCCATTTCTGCTTTCAAAAATTACATTTGCTGTTGCTTGTTCACTTGTCTTAGTGAATATTAAGTTTAAAAGATCTTATCTCGTCTTCTTTGGTCTTGTCTCCTATTATAAATTGTTTTCCACTGCCTTGATTTTATAGTCATCATTTGGTGTATTTTAAAATCATCTCTTTTTTAACATTTAATCTCTATTAATATATTTGTTCATAAAGTAAATAACATTTTTATAATTTTTTTTTTTTCCTCTTACAGTCACTTCCTAGATTTTTTGTTCGTCATTTAGGACATGAACTTGGGAATACAGTACATTTAATCGCTTATGATGGAATTATTTGCAACGTACAATTGGACAGGGTTAATAATAATATATATCTTGCTGATGAATGACCACAATTTTTTGACCACCATAATTTACAAAGTGGTTATGTTGTCATCTTTGAATACAACAGAAATTCTACTTTCGATGTTTCGATATTTGAGAATTCAAGCGTAGAAGTGACTTATGAGTCTGATACATTTGAGGTTGAGATTTCACCTAATGACAATCCTATTTTTCGAGTAACATTAGAGGCTGATCGAGCTGGTCATCGAAAAATTATAAGCTCTTTTTTAAGTTAAATCTTTTGTAAACTGTGTCATTCTTGCCTTATATATATGAACCATTTATAAATTTGTGAATTTATTTTGTAGTATATACATGGGGCTTTCGCTCGATTGTATCTACCAAAATTTGTCCAAAATGTTCAAATTCATGATCATTCACATCACAATTGGCCACTGCGAACAAATCTAAGAACAAATGGTCAAGTGTGATGTTTCACCATAGGTTGGACAAGCTATGTTAGAGAGAGACAACTTCAAATAGGTGACACGTGTGTATTTGAACTTGTAAACGATGAAATCTCAATGTTCATGGTGTACAAAGTGTTGCACCGATGGAAGTTGTACCCTTACATGAATTGTACATTTTCCCTTTTATGTTTCATGTTTACTTATTATCGAGCATTAATTTTGTCTTCTTATGTACGAAAACTACATAACTAAATCTATNATTTTACTTTTTCTGAGTATAGCAGTTAGAGAACTTTAACTTTAATACTTTGAGTGTGTTCGATAGAGATTAAAATTCAATTAAAATTGAAAATATAACCGTTATTGGGTCCAAAAGTCAATAATAACGGCTAATTTTTCAATTTTAATCTCTACCGAATGGGCTCTACTAATTAATCTATATAATAAAATTCTACATTTTGACTTCATTGAATGCTATATTGTCGTCATTTGGAGACAAGCATACTTCCATCTAAAATTATTCCAAATAAGTTAACAGTTTTGTTGACCATCGACCTCCGAGGTAATTGAGGTCGGACTATTCTACGTCATCAGCAAGTGCTATGCTCAGCTCGGATATAGAAGGTCAGCTCGAAGAATTTGTGTCTTACGCAAGAAGCCTGTGTAGTCTTTTAAGGCAAAAGAGATATAATGATTAGGAATCACTGGCAGAATATATGAGTCGCTAATCATAGTAGCGCATCTAAAAAGGTCTTACGTCAGTGCCCACATGATTCTCCAATTAAAAATGTTAGCTTCCGCCTTTAAGTCATGCATTAATTGCTGGGGGGCCACTTGCAATCAATGTTCAAAAGGAACCTGACAGAGTCCAGCTCGGCAGCCAATCTTATCACACCAACAACAGTGCTTCCTCAGCTCGGTATTACAATGCAAAGACGGGAGAGTCGACATACATACGGATTTTCCCCTATAAAAGAGGATTCTAAACACTTGATTTTAAGATATCTCATTTGGCAAAAGCAAAGGAAAACGCTGATAGTTTACTCTTGTAATTTATTGGCCATTATCAGTAAAAAAAAAAAATCCCCATTTACATTCTAAGTTGGCTTGGATTTTGTATATACAATTTTCGACGTCAACAGTTTGGAGCTAGAAGGAGGGCCCAACTTGGGAAAACATACCCATCTCTCCATGAAATCTGTAAACTAGTATAATGGACGAATTTTCAGCATTCGAAAATCGATCTTATACTCATCCCGAACAAACCGATAACCCAATGAACACTGAAAGACGAGGACGTACTGAAGCTACCAATCCTCAAATGGTGGCTATGAGGGAAACTATTGAAAGACTAAGAAACCTTGTCGGTAGACTGGAGCAAAAAAAGTTCGAGATCTGTTACATGATACTGAGGTGGAAGCTCCACAACAAGGAAGAGCTAGGTGATTCCTCACTAAAAGAACCCTCCAGTTCTCTAATGGAGAATCCTTTAAGAACCGAACTGAAGAAGTCAGAAGCTCTCCCGCCACAATAAAACCAACTGCCAGGAGGACGAATAGTGTATTCAATAGACTGGGCTCCCAACACTCATTGACACCCCCAAATAAAAATGATGAGCTGCACGCCCGCTGATCGAGCTGAAACTGAAATGAGTGTTCTCAGGAAATGCATAGCCAATTTGGAGGCTAAAAATAAGGGAAGCACGGAAGAGTACCTTACGAAGCGTCACTCCTCCTTCACCGATGACATTTTGGCAGAACCGCTGCCTGAAAAATTAAAAATGCCACAGCTGACCGGATATAACGGGGAAGGAGACCCCCTCAGTCACTTGGACAAATATGCCTTTTAGACGGAACTACAAGGGGCTAGAGATACCAAAATGTGCCGTGCTTCCCCCTTAACCTTGGGGGATAAAGCTCAAAGATGGTTCAGAAGGCTGCACCAGAGACCTATAAAAAATTGGTGTGACCTCGCACATCATTTTTAGCTCAGTTTATGGGCTCAAAGGCAAAAACCACACCTAAGGAGAGGTTGGTAATCATAAAATAGGGGAAAACTGAATCACTCAAAAATTATTTAAGCAGATTCAACATACAATCCATGGAGGTCGAAAAGACTTCTGATGATGATGCGCTATGGCAGTTCTTTCAGGGCTAAGGCCAAGGACAAGGTTCTGGTAGTCCGTTCATGAAGATGGACCTCGGACGTACCACGAGTTCTTAGGCCGAGCTAGGAAAAATTTATAAGCACGGAGGAAGCCACACCAGATAATGAAGATGTTAAGCAAGTCACACAGTCCCCACGACGAGCTAAAGGAAAACAAGTAGAAAAGGATTCAGGTCGGGGAAAAAGGGCGGACAAGGATCAAGGCCGCTCAAGGCCATATCCCGACAAATTTTATGAATATCACCCGTTGAATGCTACTTTAGAAGAGGTCTTCTTACATTCAGGAGAAAAGAAAACATTTCGTCGACCTCTACCTCAGAAAAAGGAACCAATTGGGAAACATCAAGGGAAGTACCGTCGTTACCACAAGACAACGGGACATGATACCGATAACTGCAGGAACTTGAAGGAAGAGGTGGAATCACTCATTCGACGAGGTCACTTGTAAGAGTTTGTAGCCAAGCTTCAAGAAGCGAATGCACCTAGGACTTAGAATCCTAACCAAGCCAAGCCTTAAGAAGCGAATGTAGCCAGGACTCAGAATCCTCACCAACAAGGAAAAGTCCTGCAAATTCGGCCTGGACCCCAAGCTCACGATACCCATCGCCAACTTAAAATCAGAACCTTGATAAGTGGAAATTAATGTCTTGAAGGATCACGAAGAGCTCGACGCAACATGGCACATAACGTTCGCATTTGGCAAAACTATAGTATAGCGCCTCCAGAACCGGAGGCCTGCATTCCGCCTTATCTAGAATGGTTTGGATTTTCGGAAAAAGACGCATATGGGGTTCTGCAAGATCAATGTAACACATTAGTCAAGCTATGACCATTGTAGGGGTGCAGATACACCGAACTTTAGTAGATAACGGAAGCTCGGTAATTGTGCTATATTCTAGAATGTTAGAACAAATGGCAATCCAGGAGCGGTACCTCCAACCATATCCCAAAAGGTTGCAAAGATTCTCCGGAGACCCCATTGAAGCTCGAGAACAAATTGTACTAAGTGTGGAGTTAGGAAAACCCCCTTGCCAAAGGAGGATCTTGGCTGACTTCATCGTTGTGGATCTGCCTTAAAATTATAATGCTATACTAGGAAGGCTCATACTGCATAAACTACAAGCTGCCATCTCAATATACCATTATTGCCTTAAATTCCCAACACCAAATGGACCAGGTATGATACGTGGGAGCCAAGTTGAAGCAAGAGCCTGTAACATCGACTTACCTAATCCCCAGGTCCGGATACTAAAAAACCAATTTTCTCAGCAAGCAGGGGACTCAAGGTTCAAAAGGCCAATTACAGCCGACCTTACTGAGATTGGCATCATAGAGAAGTACCGCAGGAAGGTGAATGACGACCAGCTCCTGTTTGAAGAAAAAAAAGCGGATCCAAGTCCTTATTATGGAATTTTGGTAATCCTGATGCTCCTCTCCAAGGTCAACATCCCCAAGGTATTGGTAGATACATGAAGCTCCCTCAAAATAATTTACACAGACACCTTGGAACGAATTGGGATTCTACTGGGTTTCGTGCAACCATACCCAAATTTAATCATGGGGCTTAATGGCGTCTTTTTTGGAATGAAAGCAATAATCAAACTCCTTGTTGAGCTCGGAGAACCCCCTCACCGAACTAAAATGAATGTGGAATTTGTGGTTCTAAGCTCCAAATCCCCTTATGATGCTATTATGGGACAACCTTTGCTATTCGACCTCAAGGCGATAGTATCGATGTACTACTACTATATTAAATTCCCTACACCTCATGGTATAGGACATGTTAAAGGAAACAAAAGCATTGCTGTCAAATGTTAAGTAGTTTTCGACCGGGAAGAAAAGAGGATTCATTACGCCTCGAAGACTTGCATGGTATGCACAAATGAACCCTCACCGAGCTCACTCGATCCACGGTTGAAAGTACGAGAAGGGGAACCTGTAGAAGAACCGAGCGTTATCAAAGTAGGGATGGATAGTTCTCAGAAAGAACTGAGGATAGGTTATGAACTACGACCTCCGCTAAGGGATCAGATCATTAGCTTTCTTCAAGAAAACCTTGATGTCTTCGCATGGGAACACTCCGACATGAAAGAAATTGACCCAAAAATCATGTGTCATAAATTAGGAATTGATCCTCTAATACTACCAAAGCAGCAGCGACGTCGGCCTTTAAACCCAGAACGGTATGAGGCTCTGAACAAGGAAGTGCAAAAGTTGCTCCAGAATGGATTTATATGGGAGGCAAAATACCCAAAATGGATTGCTAATCCCGTTTTGGTCAAGAAAAATAACAGGGATTGGAGGGTGTGTATCAACTTCACCGGCCTGAACAAAGCGTACCCCAAAGACAGTTTCCCGCTACCAAGAATAGACCAGATGGTAGATGCTACTGTCAGACATGATTTACTTAGTTTCATGGATGCATATTCAGGTTATAATCAGATCCCTATATATGAACTCGATCAGGAAAACACAACCTTCATTACCGACTGGGGTCTTTACAGCTATAAGGTGATGCCATTCGACTTCAAGAATGCCGGAGCAACCTACCAACGCTTGGTCAATTCTATGTTTGCCAAGCAGATTGGTAAGATCATGGAAGTATACATTGACGACATGTTGGTAAAAAGTAAGGATCAACACCTCGCCGAAATGTTCGGAATTCTGAGGACTTATGGAATGAAGCTAAATCCCCAAAAGTGTGCCTTTGGCGTAAGCTCGGGGAAATTCCTGCAATACATGGTGAATCGAAGAGGAATTGAAGCTAACCCGAAAAAGATAAGGGCCATTGTGGAAATGCGCCCTCCAGCTCGGTCCAAAGAAGTTCGAAGCTTAACTGGGCTAATAGCTGCCCTTAGTCGCTTCATGTCTATATCAACAGACAAATGCAAACCTTTCTTTGACATATTAAGAAAGGGAAAAATGTTTGAATGGACGCCAGAATGCCAGCTCGCGTTCGACCAGCTGAAGTCACATCTGGCACAACCACCAGTGCTCTCAAAGCCAAAGAAAGAAGAAACACTACTGCTCTACCTAGCAGTGTCTGAACATGCTGTTAGTACGGTGCTAACCAGGGAGGAGAAGGAAATTCAGCATCCTGTTTATTACATTAGCAAAGCCCTACATAAAGCTGAATTCCATTATTCTCCGCTAGAAAAGTTGGCTTATACAGTTATTACGGCAGCTCGAAAAATAAGGCCCTATTTCTTGGAACATCCGATTGAAGTCTTAATCAACTACCCATTAAGGCAAGTATTACAGAAACTTGATACTTCAGGAAGGATAGTAAAGTGGTCAGTCGAGCTTGGGCAATTTGACATAAGGCATAAACTACGTACCTCCATAAAAGCCCAAGCCTTGGCTGATTTCATTGCTGAGTTGAGCTCGGACCCCAAAGAAGAATCGCATCCTCATATGCCTTGGAAACTTTTTGTGGATGGATCTTCCACAGATGAACGAGCTGGAGCTGGGGTTGTGTTAATAAGCCCCGATCAACATATATTTTGCCAAGCGCTGCCATTTGATTTCTTTGCATCTAACAATGAAGCCGAATACGAAGCCCTCATCGCTGGCCTACAAATGGCCAAGAAGATGAGAATTGATCACCTAATAGCTTACAACGACTTGCAATTAGTTGTAAACCAGGTCAATGAAGCCTATCAGGCAAAAGAAGAAATGATGAACAAATACCTTCAGCTCGTCAAGAAGGAGCTACAAAATTTTGAGAATGTCCAAGTCGAAAGAGTTCCATGAACTCAAAATGGATACGATGATGCTCTAGCTCGATTGGCGACAAGTGAATGGGTTGAAAGGTTCGATAGTATCCCGATGGGGAGGATTTACTGCCTTGCCATTAAGGAATTCGAGGCTGTCTATATGACTACCGACGTCAAACCAACATGGATGGATAAGATCATTTTGTACTTACAAACAGGTGTTTGTCCCGAAGACCTCATCATGGCAAAGAAACTATGAGCAAGGGTAGCAAGGTTCACGCTAGTTGATAGTATTATATATAAGCAGGGATATTCTGTACCCTTGCTTAGGTATCTGAATGAAGAAAAAGCTAAATGCCATGGATGACGTACATTGAGGGATATGTGGAAACCACACTGGAGGACAGTCATTGGTTTACAAGATCATGCGACAAGGATATTTTTGGCCGACCGTGAAAAAGGACACATTGGAGTTCACGAGGTAATGCGATAAATGCCAACGATTTGCTCCCAACATCAACCTCCCACCCGGAGAGCTGAATTATGTAATGGTACCATGGCGTTTTTCTAAATGGGGGATTGATTTAATTGATCCCATGCCGACTAGAAATGGAGGCACCAAATTTGTAATTGTAGCAGTTGATTACTTTACCAAGTGGGTCGAAGCTGAACCACTGACTAAATTAACTGAACACTAAACTATGAAATTCATATCGAAGTCAATCATATGCCGATTTGGAATACCCCATTCCATCGTATTAGATAATGGGAAGAAATTTGATAATCCCCGTTTTACAAATTTCTGCAAAGAACTTGGAATCCAAAAGTATTTTTCCATCCCAAATCATCCTCAGGCTAATGGCTAAGTCGAAGCTATTAATAAGATTATCAAGCATACTTTGAAAGCAAAGCTTGATAATCTCAAGAGAGGATGGGTGGAAGAGCTCCTCGCTGTGCTATGGTCTTACCGAACTATACCCAGAAGTAGTATTGGAGAAACCCCTTTTTCTTTAGCCGTTGGAGTAGAAGCTGTCATCCCGCTTGAGGTCGAAATCCCTTCAGCTTGAGTTTTGACATATAGTGAAGACAGAAATGAACAAGTATTACAAGAGAAACTGGATTTGGTAGAAGAAAAAAGGGACAGGGCAGAAATCAGAAATGCGGTGTACAAACAACGCAACGCAAGATACTACAATAAAAAAAATGAAGAAGCGAGAATTTGAAGTTGGCAACCTAATGTTGAGGAAAGTCTTTTTAGCCACAAAAGAGCTCAACTCTGGATCCCTAGGATCTAACTGGGAAGGTCCTTACAAAGTAACTAAAGTATTACTTAGGGGAGCTTATGAACTGGAGGATATGGAGGGGAGACCTCTATTACATCCCTGGAATGCAGAGCATCTCAAAAAATATTATGTAGTGGTTATATGAATCGCATGATCATCCATAATAAAGTATGTTTTATATAAATGGCATGAGAATATCAAAGCCCTACTCATGAGTAGGTCGAATTGAGGTTGCATATGCTGCAACACTTAGTGAAAATTCCTAAAATAGGAATATTAAAGCCATACTCATGAGTAGGACGAACTGATGTTGCATGTACTGCAACACTTAGTGAAAATTCTTAAAATAGGAATATCAAATCCCTACTAATGAGTAGGTCGGGCTCAGGTTGCACGTGTTGTAACACTTAGTAAAAATTCCTCAAAGGAGACGTAAAGAAAAGCTATATCAATTGCAAAAATGCTTAAGTTCAGAAAAACGCTCAAAGCCATTACTGAAATTAGGTATTCGACAAAGATAAAATTGAAATTTCATTCAAAATAAAATCAAAAGGCGATAAAAGCTATTTGAAATTCCTAAAGTTCTTTAACAAAACATTAAAATACATATGGACTACTAAGTTGGAGAGTCCTGAGCTTTGGGATCCTGAACTGGGAGATCTAGAGGAGGAACGTATTCATGAACGACATCTCCTTCAGTAGGTGTAATCCGAATTCCCGCTGCTAATGATAGTTGCTCCAGTTCTTTCTTCTGCTCCTTATACGTTTTCGCCAAAAATCTAGTGTCCCAATATGGTCGTTCCTTGTTGATACATTTAATAATTTCTCCTAAGGCCAGCACGTAAGCATATTGAGCTAAAGCGTCGAACTCTGGAGAAGCTCTCCATTCTTCCACTGCTTAAATGGCTCTTAGCTTAGCTTTCTTGACCCTTTTAACGGCCGTTGTTGCCCTAACTATTGCGATGTCAGCTTTCTCTTTTTCACTCTCAGCTCGGGCACTCACCTTCTCCCCCCCACGACCTCAATGCCTGCACTTCGTCCATCAGTTTATGTTCCTTGGTCAGACTGGCATTGAGTTCGTCCCCCATTATATTAAGTCGAGCCTCATAATTCTTTTCTTTTTCAGCGAAGGCTGCTCTTTCTACTTCCACCTTCTAAAAAACGGCATTCATTTTATCTCTAAAAGCGAGCATCTTCTCGAGCTTGGCATTAGCCTGAAAGACGATATAGATTGTGTTAAGACTTACCAAAGATTATAAAAATAACAAAACATATAATCTTACCTTCTCAGCTACTGACATCATATGAAGAATAGCTCGGTGGTTATAAAGCTGAGCTAAGATGATATTCTCGCCAATGGGCATGTCAATCATGAACTGCTACTCCCTATCATTCCAGCTCCTAGTCATAAAGGCACTCGATTCACTCAGTGGCATGGACAATGCAGCTATTGACTCCTTGGATGGAGAAGGAGCTCGGAGATAGTCCAGAAAGACCTTAGGTCGGTGCCCAATTAAGTTCTCAATATTTGGCCTCTGTAGGTTAGGGCATCTATCTTGCGACCTCGAAGGTGAGGCATTAGTAGGGATTGCAAGTGGGACTAGCTAAGGAGAATTATGTGGTGCTGTTGGAGTAGGTGCAGTAGAAGACTCCTCAGAACGGCGACGCTTCACAAGAGCTTGTTCGGCTTCAACCTCAGTTTCGACCTTTTCAGGAATTTCTGCAGACAAAACTTTTTCTTTTTCCTTAGCTACTTCAGCTAAGGTAGATACTTTCACCGCTCTGAAGTTCAGCATATCTCGGCCTTGACCTAAGGCAAAAGGTGATAAAACATTGTTCCAAACTCGAAGTCGACAAAATCGACAAAACTCGAATTTACTAACGAGAGGATGTAGGAACTGAAGTTTAAGGTCGACTCGCTGTGAGAACAGAAGTAGCAGGTTGACTTGACGACGAGGTCTGAGGTACTGACCAAAGTAAACCAGCCTACAATAAGTTCGTATAAGAGATCACGAACTTACAAGATCTTTATCTATTTGAGAGAGCTCAGATGGAGTTCGCTTGTCTTTGGAGAACTGAACTTAGGTGACAAGGATGGTAAACTGCAAGAAAGAAACATTAAAGATTAAAATGACAGTTTTCATTCGAAGGCCGAGGTAAAAATAAAGGCAGTTATCACTTACATAAGGAGTGATAGAGTGTAGGGACTACATCCTCTCCATCCACCTCAGAAGGATGGAATTTCCAATCCCTTAAGATAAAGAAAAGTTCATCTTTTAATCCTTTAATTGACGAGGGAGTGTGTAGAACTAACGGACCCTTCGTTTTAGGCCTAACACTAGTGTATCACCAACCAGTGTGTTTCCCGTCTTCCTTAAAGGTAAAAAGTGAGTTGAATTGAGAAACATTTAGCTCGGGATGGCCTAATTGCCTCCATAAAATTAAGGTCGCAATAAGAGTTCTCCATCTGTTGGGGCAAAGTTGGGTAGGGGCTATTCCACATGAAGAAAAGAATTGCCTGATTATTTTTGGAAAAGGCAACCTCAGCCCAGCCTGGAGGATCGCCGTGTTAAGAGCTATGCATTCGAAGGGAGGAGCACTAGCTCGGTCAGATGAGGATGGAATTACTAATTCTATGGAATTAGGTATGCTATATTTACCCCTAATGCTAGTCAACATATCTCCAGTGACCACAAATCTAATGGAATCAGCTCCCCACTCCTGACTTACACCCTCACTACCTACCCGTGACCTTTCCTCCCTCACCTTTCTCCGCTATTCCATACTCCTAGGGTTATTGGATGGTTGCGGGAAGAAGGAATCAATTGGGATATGAGTTAGCACTTCATGGCAATCTGAACTGGCTGAGGAAGAATTAGCAGATGAAGAATGAGTAATCTCTTCTTGATTATTACACCAGGATTGTACCTAGGATTCGTCCAAACTCATATTAAAAAAATCTAGAAAAAATATGTATATTAAATAAATGAAATGTATTCTTAATGAAAGGGAATACATGAACGAAGCCGACCTCACTCGGGAGAAAGAAAATGGGTGGAAAATTTTTTAGATAGCAAGTATGGAGAATTCAAAAAGTGAAAGAATAAAAGAGAAGATGGTCATTTAAAGGGTCAGAATACCAAAAGTCTTGATCGGAACCGTCCAAATAAAGCAATAAATGAGTAAAGACTGGAATTTAAAGCTTTTGGGGGAAGGAACCTGTCTGTTCTACAACTCGCATACAAGTTATTTTATGACATGTGTTCCATGTATTCATTGAAGTAATTATTGCAAAGAGTTGGAAAATGTGCCAATCAATCTTAAAGGCCAGTCTCTTGCTTAGGTCGACACTGACCTAGGGATGTCAACGAGTCGAGTCGAGCCGAAAAAAAAAAGCTCGAGCCGAACCCGAGCTTTTTTTGGCCCGAGCCGAGCCGATCCGGCTAAAAAATGAGGCTCGACCCGAGCTTTCGGCCCGAGCCTTAGCGGGTCGAGCCCAAGCCGGCTCGAGTTTTTTTTTTAAATTTAAATTTTATACAGTTTATA
>CAIGRQ010075605.1:0-11797 GCA_903798375.1 Fraxinus sp. D2006-0159
CCCGTCGGTCCAACCATCGGGTCACTGGTCGAACCACTGACCCACCAACCCGCTACATTGTCCGAGTTACTGTCCGATCGGGTCTGACAACTATGGTTGTAACCCAACGTTGTAAACTAACATTGTACGAAGAATATTATTCAACTGAAAAAGAAATTAAGAGGTGTTTTGTACCGATTAAAATTCAATTAAAATTAAAAATATAGTCTTTATTAGATTCTATTCGTCTAATCAAAATCATCTAATTTTTTAATTTTAATCCGATTTTAATTACGGAGTCTAAATCAAAAGGCCAAAAAGCCAAAAGAAACTGGCAACGGCGGCATCCTCCTCCACCCTGATACCGCCACCTCCGTGGCCAGAACTGCCTTAAGAGGTGATGGCGGACATTCTGCACCGGCTGGGGGCACACGATATTCTGGAGAGTGCACAGAAAGTTTTTACTACGTGGCGAAATGTGTGCAAGGACCCTTCCATGTGGCGTTCCATTGACATGAAAAACCTGGGTGGATAGAACGACATGTCCAAGAACCTGGAAACCATGTGCCGTCACGCTGTGGATCGCAGCGAAGGCCAATTAAGTGATATCCACATCGACTATTTCACCACCGATGAATTGCTACAGTACATCTCTTAACGGTATAATTTCATTTGGAATTTCATAGTTCTTGAAAGATTGTCATAACGCTGAAAGGGGAAAATGCTAATTATTGCCAAAAAGTACAATATATGATGCATCAGTTATAATCTTTATGCAAAACACTCTATGCATGACGTACAAAACAATAGTATTTTCCATTCCCCTGGACCTGGGTTCTTTTATTGGTAAATTAAGCACGTTTTGAAGTTTATCAGTTCGCAATGCAGTGTCATGATATCATAGGACTTCTATAATTCGTAGCTTGTGAAAGTTCTGATATTTTACTTTCCTGATATTAATATACTGAAATATATTATTATTACATTATTTGTACACCGTTTTTCTTGTTCTTTCTGAATTTCTTTTGTAGGTTAAGGTATATTGAAATGAAGAGAAATTGGATCCCTTTTTTTGTTTCCAGATATTTTTGGTAATGGGACTAAATTTAGGTTTTAACAGGGGATCCGTCTATTGTATACATTTGCACAGCAATACCTTTTCCCTGTCTTTTTATGTTATTCTGATTTCTGCTCCTAGACCATCTCTTTGACCTCAGTTATTACCTGTGAAATTTATGCAAATAGTGTTGGGTTGTTGGCCTGTCTTATGTTAGTCTTTATTTGTATTGCCTGATCACGAAATGGAAGAAAAGAACTATTCAAGAGAGAACGTTGTTTCTCTTTCTACCTCCAGAAATAAAAAAATATATTTGTGTAACTAAAAGCATAGAGGTATTAAGGAACAATATGATTGAATGCTTGAACGTTCTCATTTAAAGGTGGTGGAATGTAAGGCATAGCGGTATTGTAATGAGCTTATTTTTCCCAGATGTGATTGTTTGCCATCTGACAAGGAAGTGACGTGGTAAAACCAGAGAAGAAGCATGGGAATTGCATTTTAGAGGCAAAGCTTTTGGACCTCCATCTCTCCATGAGAAAAAATTTCTTGATTTTGTTCCACTGTCAAATAAGTGGTAGTATATTCTTTTCTGAATATGGGAACATGGAGTATGATGAAATGCAATAAGAATACTCTAGAATGAGAGAAGAAAAGTGGCGGGAAAAATGAATTGTTATTGAATTGAATTAAGAAGAATCAAAATGACTGAATCAGCATACATATATACACAACATATATACACGGACTCATGACTAACCTAACAGAATGAAAAATGTAAAATGACTTAAATCTAATACTATTCATTACTCCTCCTCAAGATGGCAAGTGTATATTCAACACTCTCATCTTGCCTAGTAATGATTTAAATCTAGTTCCTCCCAATGGTTTGATTAACAAGTCTGTCACTTGCTCTTGTGAAGTCATATGTAGTATTTTCACTTCTCCTGCCTGTACCTTATCCTTACAAGATGACAATCAATTTCTATATGCTTCGATCTCTCATGAAACACGGGGTTGCTGGCCATGTGTATAGCCGACTGATTATGACAGAATAATAAGGTTGGTCTGGTATGCACGATGCTTAAATCCTTTAGTATATTCTTCAACTAGGTAAACTCACAAACTGTAGATGTCATGGACAGCTGAGGAATTTGACATTGTATGTTGCTTCTTAGACTTCCATGACACTAATGAGTTTCCCAGAAATATGCAATAACCAGTGATGGACCTTCTTGTGTCCGAACATGCTACCCAATCCGCATCACAATAGCCATTTAGATGTAAATCATACTTGCTTGGAAAGAACAAACCTTGTCCTGGTGTACTCTTCATTTACCGTAATACATGATAAGCTGCCTCTAGATGAGGCTGCTTTGGTGACTAGAGGAATTGACTTAGTACTTGAACCGCATATGACAAATTTGGTCTCGTTATTGTTAAGTACAGAATCCTCCCCACTAGTCTCCTATAGATACTTGCATCCGTAATTGCTTCACCTTCATCTTTACTCAACTTCAAGTTGTGTGGTAAGGGACTACTTGCTGGTTTTGCTCCAAGGTAACATGCATGTGTCAAAATATCTAGTGTTTATTTCCTTTTGACAAATAGATATCCTTGTTGAATTTCTTGCCACCTCAAGATCCAAGAAATATTTCAAGATCCCCAAATCCTTCAACCTAAATTGTTCATTCAGTTCAGCTTTAAATTGCTTAATGTAAGACAAATTATTTCCCCCAATGATAATGTCATCAACATATATAAGAGGCACAGTGAATGAGCAATCATCTTGTTTGCTAAATAAAGAGTAATCAGACTTTGATTGCCTGAAATCTTGTGAAAGAATGTATGAAGTTAGCTTCAGGTTCCATTGTCTCGACACTTGTTTGAGTCTATAAATGGACTTGTTTAATTTGCAAACCAATTGTTCACCATGCTCCCCCTATTGCTCATAACTTGGAGGCATTAGCATATACACCTCCCCATCTAACTTAACATGAAGTAAAGCATTATTGATATCCAATTGGTGAAGATGCCACTGTTTTTGAGCTGCAACTGCCAAAAGTGTTTTTACTATAATACTTTGACTTTAAAAAAATTACTATAACCAATTTTGCAACAGGGGAAACGTTTCTTCATAATCCAAGCCAGCCTACTGAGCGAAACCTTTGGCTACAAGATGAGCCTTTCTTCCTTCCCTCTGTCCCATCAAAATTGAGCTTTACCTTGAAGACCCATTTACAAGCCACTGGAGTCTTGAAATCAGGCAACACACTAACTTGCCAAGTATTGTTGGAAACAAGTGTCTGGTATTCAGCAGCCATAGCTATAACCCACTCAGGATGCTTAGATGCCTCAGCAAACGATCGTGGCTCACAAACAATGGATAAAGCCAATGTGTAACTTCTTTAAGCAAGAGATAACAAACCATAACCTAAGTAATCCTTAATGGGATATTGCTTGCCAAATTCAGAATCCCTCACCACAGAATCTGATTGAGGAACCGGCAATTGAGACAACAGACTACAATGATAATCTTGTAAATAGGAAGGATCATGTTTTGGTCTATTGGATTTTCATGCAGGTACAATATGAGGTAAGGAAGACACCATAGGTGGAGATGGAGTGGAAGATGCAGCAGGTGGAGATGAAGTTGGATCATGAGGACTTGATATATTTGAAGTGTTTGAAAATGAAAGACTATGAGAATTGGATTCTGATGTTGGAGAAAAGACATCAGTACAATGATGAGAATATGTTGATAAAAAACAGAATTAGGTTGAGGAACAACATCAGACTTAGACAAAGAAATAAGAAAGGAGGGATGATGAAAAGGAAATATATTCTCATGGAAAGAAACATCTCTGAATACAAAAACTGTATTGGTTTTAAGATTGTATAGCTTATATGCTTTCATGCCATAAGGGTTTCTATTTCTTTTAAGAGTTGAGGCATAACAAAGACATCCAAATACATTAAGATGACTATAGGACGGTGTGGTATGATAAAGCATTTCATAGAGAGATTTATCAGCAAGTAATTTGGTAGGTGTTCGATTTATAATGTGTATAGCAGTTAAGATGCAATCTCCCCAAAAATGATGAGGCAAATTGGCTTGGAATTTAATGGCTCTAGCAATGTTGAGTATGTGCTTATGTTTCATCTCAATCACATCATTTTGTTGTAGTGTTTCAACACAGCTCAACTGGTCTAGGATTCCTTTGGAGAGATAGAAATCATCCATGTGGAATTCTAAACCATTCAGACTTGAGAGTCTTTATACTGCACTGAAAATGAGTTTGAATGAGATGATAAAATGATTGAACGAGAGTTCTGGTTTGAGATTTGTCTCGCATGAGATATGTCCATGTCATTCGGCTATAGTCATCAACAATGGTTAGGAAGTATTTAGAACCATCTAAGGAAGGAACTGAATATGGTCCCAGATATCACAATGAATAATTTCAAACATTTGTGAAGCTTTTGTGTCACTGCTTGGGAAACGCAACCTGTGTTGCTTGGCCATGGGACAAATAGTGCAATGCAGGTCTTTGTTGAGAGTAATATTAGGAACACATTTATGTAAAAGTGATAGTTTAGAAATGGGTACATGTCCTGAACGGCAATGCCAAACATCAATATTAGTTTTGACATCAGCACTGTTAATGGAATTACAAGTATGATCGGATTTATTACATTCCAAGGAGAAACTAGGACTAAAATTAGTATATTGGAAGAAACAGCAGAGTTCCTGATGTGAGAGATCAGAATGTGTTTTGAGTTGATGATATTGGTGCGAAGATTGATCATTGAGTTGAAGATGAGATTGTTGAAAATAATATAATCCATGCTCAAGTTTGCCTACCCCAATCGTCTTCCATGATGAAAGATCTCGAATAAAGCAAGAATTATGCAAAAATATCAGGCAACAATTATGCTGAATTGTTAATTTGCTGGCAGATATTAAGTTGAACTTAAAACACGGTACAACAAGAACATTTGTCAAAAGTAATGTGGAAGATAACTTCATTGTCCCAACATGCGTAACAGCAGCACCATCACCATTAGGTAGCCTTACAGATGCACCAACAACAACAGTCACAGTGATTAAATGTTTAATGGAGTAGACCATGTGTTCTGAAGCCTCTGTATCTATGATCTATTTATTTGCTATTGGAGAAACACTGAAATGGATATGATTACTTGAGAATGCAAAAAAATCAAGCACTGAGGGTGAAAAGGATGTTACATCTTCAGCTGTTGACTGCAGGTTGAGAGTTGGCTTTGCAACTGAGGCATCAACATAGACAAAATCTGCTGACGTTGGCTTGGAGTAATTGTAAGGTGTGACAAAGAATTCAGTATTTCTAAGTTATCACCATGATGTGCTTGTCCAACAGCATTAGCAACTGGAGGTTTGCCTCTACCAAACTTGTGGCGAGAAGGATAACCTATCAATTTGTAACACTTGCCTTTAAGATGCTCGAGCATGCTACAATAACTGCATATATGCCTCTCATTTCGAGGAAGATTAATCGAATTAGGCTTCTAATTAAAAGACCTCTGTACCATCTTGTTGGCAAAAGTTGCTGCATCAAGGTTCGGTTGTCTCTTAGCAACAACCTCTTTTTACCCCTCGTCTTGTAAAATTAGTGCAGATACCTTATTCAGTGAAGGTAAAGGATCCATTAGTAAAATTGAACTTATAACACCAGCAAAATGTTCGTCTAGTCCCATGAGAAATTGCATAATCTGATCTTTACATATATAATCAGTATATTGTTAGCATCAGGTCTATAATTGTCTAATTCTTCTCAAAGCTAACAGGTCTATAATTGTCTAATTCTTCCCAAAGCCCTTTGAGCCTATTGAAGTAGGAGTTAACTGAACTGTTTGCTTGTGAAATCGAAGCAATCTGCTTCTTCAATTCATAGATGCGAGGACCATTACCTTGACGGTAACAATCCCGAAGCTCAATCCATATATCTCTTGCAGAATCCTTGTGCATCACACTTGGATAAAGTTCTTTTGGAATTGAATTGATGATCCAAGAAGAAACCACATGATTGCACCTCCTCCAAGCACTGTAAAGAGGATCATCATGAGATGGTTTCGTAATAGATCCATCAACAAATACTTCCTTATTTTTTAGATTGAGCGTCATGGTTGTTGCACGACTCCATATCACGTAATTTTTCTCAGTAAGAATGACTAAAATGAGCTGCATCCTTATGTTATCACCATAATGAAGGTAATATGAAATGCTCGGATCACTCATCAGTCGATTAACCAGAGAAATTACATCTCCTACAACCGCATCTTCAGATGATGACTCGATGAAGGAATTAACATGATCGAATTGGCTTTAAACCTCCACCTGAACACTGGAAACTTTTTCGATTGTAGGGAAGTTTTAGCGCTCTGATACCATGATGAAATGCAACAAGAATACTCCAGAATGAGAGAAGAAAAGTGGTGGGAAAAATGAATTGTTATTTAACTGAATTAAGAATCAAAATGACAGAATGAGCATACATATATACACAAACTCATAACTAACCTAACAGAATGAAGAATGTAAAATGACTTAAATAACCCTATACTAATACAATTCAATAGTGTGCAATATTTAGAAAAGAAAAATAGGGTACCGAGACGTTTTACCTTCATGAGGCAAGGCATAAGTCTCACCATAAACTAAACGAGTAGTCGAAAAATACAAAAAAATACAGAATAGTTAACCAGCTAGAAAAATAAACAACCAAAAAAAGAAGATAAAGGGAATATTTGACGTTAAACAAAAAAACGAAAAAAAAGAAATTCGACTAACTTGCTGTCAAGTCTTCGCTAGAGTGGTGGTGTCGTCATGGAGTGATATTGTTGTCTCTGGAGTAATGTGGTGTTGTGTTATGTGTGTTGTGTATTTGAAATAATAATGCATTAGATATATAGTCAAATAAATTAATTAAGTTTTGATATATAATGGATTTCCAACCATAATTTATGGCTAATAATTGATGAATTAGGATATAATAGAATTCCAAGCTATTTTAATGAATAGTGGATTTCCAATGAAGTTAACCAATGAAATATGAGAAGTTAAAAGAAAAAGTGATCCCCAAGATAATTAAGGAGAGGCGCAAGCCAGCTCTTTGAGGCGTGCGCCTCGAGGCTTACCTGTCTAACTAGTATAGGCATAAGCCTCACTGTGCCCTGTAAAATTCGCTCCGCGGTGTATTCCACCACCTCAAATTGAGGTGTGCCTCAGTCACGCCTTTTAAAACCATGGGAGTATGAACAATTGAATTGGAATGATAGTTTGTTATCTCAGTTTCTTGCAATTGAGGTCTATTATTTCATTTTCCGAATCCTTCTTGTGTGATTTCCAAAGTTTGATCTAATATTCAAACTCTGTCAAGAAGCACATAAAACCACCACATGATTGATAATTCGTACTAATTATTAGTGTACCAAAATACCAATTAATGAAAAATGAAAAGGAAAGAAAAGTAAAATGTTTGCTTGGGTGACTTGTAATAAAGTTTTTCTTTAGATCTTGTGACATTTGAGTAACAACATATTACAATGGGCACTAGTTTTCTAGCACTTAATGGTCTATATATGAGAATAGCCAATGAAGTATGCAGCTATGGAAATTTTAGGAAATTGTCTCCGAAAGAGAAGCAACACTTGATTTAGCTAACAAGAACTGCTAATATGCAAAAAAAGGTTATAGGATAGATGTTTAAGTTAAGCTCTTGTTTGAGGTCCATAATTTGAAAAAAAAAATGATGTTGGAGTAGTGTTTTTGGAGAATGTGTGGTTAAAAGTAAGGAGAATTTTTGGGTTTATGTGTAATATTATTTTATTGATAAAATGTGTGATTAATAAAATGAGAGAAAAATGAATTAAAATTTAATGGGGGCAAAACAGGGGCTAAAAGAAGCAATAATTGGACATAATGATCAATTATGTGTAACAAGTGTTTGTTGTTTTGTGTAATTTGGATTAAGGCTATATTCCCATAATAATAAGCTTCTCTAACTACCGAGTATACAAATTTACAAAGAATAACCAGACAAAATGCTTGCATGGAGAGCACTTTCCTTTTATATGGAAGGCTTGTGATGTTGCATAAACATCTTCATCTGCTCTTGTATATTAAATAAACATGTAATGGGTGTTGTTTTCATTTGTGAACTGCTATATTGCATGATTTTTAGAAGTAGAGCTGAAAAGATTTGTGTGTAGGCTAGTGTTATATAATGCTGTTTTATTGGCTAAAGGCACAGAGTGACATATCGTGGTGATTTGTGCTTTGAGGGTAGGTTACGGTTTATATAACTGGAATTGTCTTGGGGTGGGAAATTTTAATGATTGAAGAAGAATAGCATCTAACAAGATATAATATATTATTAGTAAGATTTATTTTTTAACTTCGTTTTGAATGAATTTATTAAAATAGGATTTATTTGGCAGATTAAATGTTTCAATTGATCAAGAACTAACCCTGCAGTATGTCTGTATTCCATCTTGGTTGGATTTGCACAATTTTGATCCTAAATGTAATTTGTATGAATCTTGAGGGGGTTACTCCTATTTCGTAGTAATGCATATTTTAGGTTCCTGTATGGATGTGGAAAAAGAGTGTCATCGTACTTCTAATGTGTGCTGAACATTTTTAGTTTGGTATTTGCTCACTCGGAAAGGGAAAAGGATTTTTGTGAACCAAATGTTGTAAATATTGGCATCCATGTGTACACATGCTATCATATCGTTTTTGATGTTTTAGTCACCTTATTTGAGAAAGAATGTGAGTGCATTTTATTAGTTAATTGAACTTTTTAAAGATTGTTTGAATGGTCTGCTGCATTTTATTAGTTTTGGTGACTTTTGCATGAAGTTGCCTGATATAACCAGTGGCTGAACCTATGAAGCTGCTGAACTTTAGAAGATTATGTTTTAATGATATGCATGGATAAATGAATATAATTGCCTTTTCCAAATCACTTACCTTTTGCAATCTTAATTTCACCTGTTCAACAGGTGAAGTCAGCTTAGGTGTCTTCGGCTTGGAGGATGCTATGGTGTATCAGGTTATGGCTTGAGTGAAGCAGCTAAAGGATTTCCACTGATGGAAGAATTGCACTTTCTCGTTGTAAAAAATTGTAACGAAGGTATTGAAGCTATTTGGTCATTCCTGCCCTAGGTTGGGGTCATTTACACTTGGTGAGTCAGAGTACAAACGTCCACAATTCGTATCTAATGACAATGCACTAGCAATTGCAAAAAGCATGCCGGGTTTGCACCACCTTAGACTTCTGGGAAATAATATGACAAATGAGGGCCTGCAAGCCATTCTTGATGGTTGTCCACTGCTTGAATCACTTGACATCCGGAAATGTTTTAAAGTTGATCTAGGGAAAAGAATTACTCAAAAGATCAAAGATTTCAAGCGTCCTTGTGATTCCTTGGAAGACGACTACTAATCATCTGAGTATTCAGACTTGAACTTGATTGCTGATTATGATTATTACCATAGTGACCATAGTTTTAATCAAAGTGACTACAATTCTGATGGTGAATTTGTACTATGACTGAGCTTGGAAGTGATCAAGGGTGAGGAACCATTTTTGATATTTTTGCTCCGCAGTGTTAGATAGAACCAGATGGTATAATTTACAAAATTTTAGATTCATTTTTGTTCTTTAATTCTGTCTAGTACTGAGCATGTTCATAAAGTGCACTTTCCATTATAGCTGCATTATTAACTTGCAACTAGTCATTACATCTGGTTTGAGTTGGAGAAATTTGTTCATTTTCTATTGACGACTCGTAATAGTCACAGTTTTTTCCTCCTTTTTTGCAAGGTTTGGTTGGTGGATGTAAAAACCATTTTTGCCTGTTGATTTTGGAGGATCTAGCTGCTTTTGGAAATAGGTTGCAGCTTAAAGTGACGGAGTTGATTATAAATATGGTCTGTTTTCCATTCCTTTACTCTAGTAAATGGAATTTTTATGAATATGCTACTCGAAGCACTTCTAGATGATTCTGTACCCTATTAACGTTCATAAAGTGTGCCTTGTCTTTATGTTTTATCTTACCATTTTAGTAGCAAATTGTTATGCAGTGTCCACTTTCGAGTGAAATTATTTGTGATGGGAAAATGCATTAATGGTTTGTTTCGTCCACTGGTAGGGTGGACTAAACAATGTTGGAAAGTATTAAGAAACAAAATCAGTTGAATTATTGTCTATTGTTCTGTGTAGATCTATTCGATTCGACACTATCTAACATGCCTCGAGGACGTTGATGAATGAGATTTAAAAATTAAACACTCTGGTAAAGGATATGGTGCATGAATTGCAGTAAACGTTAGGGATTGAATTTTTGTACTATTCATCAGAAAATATTAAAAATTTGACTGGAAGAGTGTTGAGTTTTAATTGAAGGATTGGACTAAATATTTAAGTCCTTCCAACTTGATTTCTTACCATTGTATCATAATAAATTAAGACCTACTACAAGTTTTGATTTCTCAATAATGCCTGCTTCTTATGAGCAAAGAATAATGTTATTTGCAATCTTTCACTATCATAGTCGTCTGACATGACATGCACATGGTGGTTAACGATTCGATGCATGAGCCAATAAAAAACTATCACGCTAATGCTTTAAATCAATAATTGTGATATGTATGTCGTGTAAAGCAACGATCATATGGAGCCAAATCTTGATTTCACAAACACTGAGCCTTATTTCTCAAGAATTGATGTCGGGATTTATGTCCACGTAGACATACAAATTGTTTTTTGTTTGGATTTTTTTTTTTTTTTGGGATTTATAGCTCATTTAGTGTCATTTTTAATTAAACGTTGTTAGTGTTCATGTACCAAGTCGCAAGATTTAACTGAAAATCCTATCTGAAATCAACCTTTCTCTTCTGGGTTTTCTCTGGAAACTCGAAGATTTTAAATTCATGTTACGTCTCTTTCTCCCACAAGGGCCTCCCAAGTAGTTTCTAGCTACGACGTCGTATCTGGTAGAGGACGAGTAGGTACGATGCAACTTACAGAAGCCTAGCAATATGTTAAATGAAGATGACGATGGAAGGGGCATCAGCTTTTGGCTTGACACTGTAAAACTTTCTGCAAATATGCAGCACATGATTGTACCTTCTCTGATGTACAATCTCAAAGACACAGGTTAGGGATCCAAAATCTGACCTGGCCCCTTCTAGACATTAATTGCAGGGGGGGTGGGATTCGGGGTAGGGGACGGCCACTGCAACTCTATTACTTCCCCAGACACTTCCAAATACTTCTTTATTGGGACCTGTTGGCAGTACTGTTCTTCAATTTATTGTAAAAGGTCAAGGATCAGGGGTTTGATCTCCAATGTATCGACACATCAATGGCCTTTCTTTAAACTTATTATATAGAATTAATAATGGCCCTTTAAATTTATTTTATGCCATCTTAGGCCGTAACTCACCTTCCATATACTAATCTTATTGAAGGCGGTCCTGTTAAAAAAACAGGGTCAAAGACAAGGTTTTCGCCACACATAAACTTGGCGAATTGGCGAATTTTCATTGACAGTTAAAAAAAGAATTAAACAAAGAACTATCAATCAAAAACTGCCAAGTCATTACCTGAAAGATAAGTCCTGTCATTGAGCCTATTTCTTCAGCTTTTTCCGTTCAAGTTTTGAGGGTATCGAATTCTTACTAATGTTTGCATTTTTCTCGCGATAGGAACA
>CAIGRQ010075647.1:0-17404 GCA_903798375.1 Fraxinus sp. D2006-0159
AAAGTGTGAATGTAATTATTCTGCTGTTGAAAAGCTATATTTAGCTTTATATTTCACATGTACTAAACGAAAGGCATATTTACGGCCTATAACTGTTTACTTGATTTCTAATATTAACTTGGTTAAGTACATGTTTTCTTGCCTTATTTTACACCAAATGATAGATCTTTGGACTCTAGTATTGTCAGAATTTGAAATACAACACATACCCCAAAGGTAATGATTTGGATACTCCTCTCTTTCTTAGGATTTCAAGTATTGCAGGAAGATACAAAGAATGAATATGACATAAAATTAATAATCGATATTAATTTTGCCATATTGGGGGGTAATTGTTAACACATAAAAATGAGGCCCAATTAAATGGCCCAATGAGTAAAGTCCAGTTAGGAAATTCGAAGGACATGTCCAAGTGAGATCATGTGAAAGGGCCCAAGACAGAGGTATGTAGCGGAGACTCATCATCGCCCAAGTATACAAGACGTCCAAGCTCTGAGCGAATACAATACTTTATGAATATTCAGGACGACGGGACTATTATCGCTCAAGATTGCGAAACGCCCAAGATCTAGGCAAACTGTTATCTTAAGCGACGGTTACTAAGGCAGTTAAGGGGCAATCTCATCATGTCCCATAATCCAGAAAATCTCGGTTACAAGCAGTTCAATGGTACAATTAATGACAGCAGTTAGAACCGTAACTCCATGATTTGTCAATCATGATGAAGAACGTGGGTAGTTATATGAAGATCAACAGTTTCAAACGATTCCACGACAACAACTGCTAAGAGAAAAAAGAGAAGAAAAGACCCCGAATTAAACATTCTCGAATAGAGAATATGTAACTATCATTTTTTTTTTTTAACTTTTATCGAATTTAACTTTCAACTGTTTTGTGTGCTTGCGTCCCTTGGAGACATTTTCGCTTCTTGCCGATTGTAAATCTTCATCAATAAAGCACCACTTTTTGGGACTTTGTCTCAAGAGGTTTGTTCCTTACACAATCGTCTGATCCTTTTTTTAATTGTTGGCGAACTGAAAAACTGTGAAATAATAACTTTTTTACTTAGTTGTTTATGATGAATTGAGTGGAATTTTTGGGACTTTGTCTCAAGATATCTGTTCCTTGCACAATCGTCTGAACCCCCTCTTAATTATTAGCGAGGCCCGACTTTCCGCGCGAAACAAAACGAAACAATGAAAACTTTCTTGAGCTTTCCGCATTGATTCGTGCATATATCAGATTCATTAGTCTGTGTTTAAAAATGGATCGAATAAAAAACTTGAGCGTTAGCATCGAAAGAGAGCAGATGCGTATCAATCCATTTGAACCCAAAATCTTGGCTTGGCAAAATTCGGGTTTCACCAACTCTTAAATGAAGTTTCATTTGTTGATACGACTGATTAATCAAGTTTCTTTAATATCATGGAATCTCAACCGTGTCCTGGATGAAGGAATTTCAATCCCGCCAAAACAAGGAACAATGTTATTTGGATTTATGTAAATAGATCTAATGTGGCTAGTAAGACTGAAGTTAAAGGAACAAATTGAATACAAAATTAAAAAAAAAATTACTCTCATCATGTTCAAATTTAAGAGAATAAATGGACTAAAACCAGGTGGATAGAATCTTTTGCGCAATGAATTGTCCATCTGAGGCTCAAATACAAAAATTAAAATGATAAGGACGACTTACTCGACGTAAACAAATAATCACAATGATTTGCGTCTTATTTTTGTCAAAGTTCTTTTTACATTAGAGTGTGTTTAATTAGTTTTATTTTATATGAAAAATATCACTTTTTTCACCGAAATCCTACTTTTGAAGTGCTTGATTGACAATTTTTTCTATAAAAAATATTTTCCAACTTTTGGTCGCATTGTCATATTTCCTCAAAAATAAGGAAAAGACTTTCTTCTGAGAGATGTGATTTTTATTTCCTGCGTAATTTACTCTCATCTATCACCTCTCTCACCTACCCACCTATAAAAATGGACAAGCATAATATTTTCTAAATTGAAAACTAAATCAATCAAACACATTTAATTAATAATTTCCATACAGATAAATTCTAAATTTATTTTCTTTCCATACAAATTCTATGCTCACAATCAAGCGCAATCTTATTTATTTTCATGTAAATTTCATACTAGCAGTCAAACTTATCCTTATTTCATTTGAATATTTTGCGTATAGTTCTTTAAGGATCCTATCTGTATTTAAAAAAATTATTTTTGGTTATTTTATTTTATCCCTAAAATATCGGTCAAAATCCTCTTTGAAAATCCCACGTGGCATTAAATTTCTTATAAACAGCAAACAAAACCTCGTGTGAATGAACAGTAGATTATTTTTGGCCACATAAGCGCCTTTCAATCTTCATCACCAATAAATTAAAAGCCGTGTCAATTACCATGATACTATCCCTATTGATTGCATACTTCCCCAGTCTTCTTTGTCTCGATCCTTCTGTACATGTAAAGTAAATACATGCGAATTTATTCGCATAGCAGCTGAACATATCGAGTTTTCGATCAGTATATAGCAGTCATTTTTTCGGAGAAATTTAATACTTTTTTAAGTTTTGGTTGGGAATTTTGAAGAATCGATGGACGAAAATAGTATTAGTTTTAATCACGGAGTAGACATTGAGAATGATGGAGGTTCGTTATTGGAAAGAAGAGAGAGTAATATGTCGACGTATTCCGATAGAGAAGGAGCCGTTAGAGAGCCGTTGCTGAAGAGCAGGATCAACACAACATCTCAGATTGCTATTGTTGGCGCCAACGTTTGCCCAATTGAGAGTCTCGATTACGAGTACGAATTGAATTTTGCTACTGTTTCTAATTTTTTGTCGCAGTTTTGCTGGTGGTTGTTTGAGGTTATTGATTCAGAATTTGTTTTGGAACTCTATTGATATACTTTTTTTCTGTAGAGTGTCGAATTTCTGTATGTATTTGTTATAGATTTGTCTTCTGTGCAAGACAATTCACTCCGTTTGTGAATTTTTTTTATTCATTTTTCCCTTCTTACATTTTCAATTTGTAGAAAAAGGGATTTGTGCTTTTGTGGTTCAACTAGACAACCCAGAAAGTGTGACGTGGGATGGAAGGTTCGGATCTTGCTTAATTGATGAAAAAATAGATCTATTGAGCTCATTTATAGTATACTTGGCTTTTTGCGCGAAATTGGCAAACTTTTGTCTTTCTCTTGGCAGTAAGACCCTTCTTACTTCTCTTTCGCAGCTTTTAAGCTAAGCTAGATGTGCTCTTAATTTGTTTGAGGGAAGGATCTTCTTGGTGATTGTATGTGATCTAGAAAAAAAATGTTTTTATTATTTTGCCCCTCTTTTTATAACCAAAATTATTATCAAATATTTTATTGTTTTCCAAATTTGGCTTTAGATTTAAGGGATTGTCCATTCATCTCAGTTTAATTTCATTAAACAAAGATCTTTCTATAATTTTTGGGAGCATTAGCTGGTTTCAAAGGATTGGATAAGATATTGTTGTTGAGTTGAGTCTGCCTGCAAGGGAAGGAAATTTAAATTGGAAAGCGGAAAAAGGCTTTTTTTTTTTAATGAAAAGAAGGCTTTTGTGAACAACATGATTTTGTGATGCTTGAAGCCATCTTATCTTTTCTCTCTCTCTCTCTTTCTGTCTTTTTTTCCCTTTTTCTCATTTTGGGTATACTTAGTAAATTTTGGTTGCTAAGTAGTAATATGCGGTTTAGGCAGATTTTTGTCCAATTATGAAGCTTCTAGTTTTGTAGTGGTTCAGTCAATGATCCAAAGTCAGGGTTCCCCTTTCGCCTATTTTAGCCATACCAATTTTGTTGCTGTACTACTTTTGCCTATTTTGGTCTCGTGTTCAATTCATTATCCTTGAACGAGCTTATTGTTGTTTCAATTAGTATCAGCAGCAGCATTGGTTTATGTATTTGAACATAGTTTTCATTTCTTCTCTAGCATAAATTTAGTAATTCAGAAAATTAATATGGTTTCACTAAAGAATGCACATAGGCTGATACTGAAAATAATGATCATTCTTATTGGGATGCCATTGACTGGTAAAGGTTCGATGTGATTGAAACTGTGTTGGGTAGCCTCCTGGTGATTGGTGCGACTGCTACAAACAAACAATCTTTATTTCGGACAATTGGAGTCATCATAAACATTGCAAATTCTACATACATGTTTCTTGTCTCTTGATGTTCCACACCTATCTAGTGATGCAAATGATATCTGTTGGCGTGTTCATTTGCAGGATCGTTGAAAATGAACTATTTAAGCAGGACTGGAGATCTAGGAAAAAGGTTCAAATATTTCAGTATGTTTTTCTCAAATGGGCTCTTGCTCTTCTTATTGGATTGAGCACAGCTCTTGTTGGCTTCTTCAATAACCTCGCAGTTGAAAATATTGCCGGTTTCAAGCTTCTGCTCACCAGCAATCTGATGCTTGCGGATAAGTAAGTCTTTAACTTTTACACAACATAGTGTATTCTAGTTCCATACAAAATTCAGTAAGTTTTCTGATTAATCACAGGACATTTTGTCCTTGGGTGCATGATTGACATTATCAAATTGTGTCAATTACTATGTAACTTGTGGTTTCTAATAGCTTGCCCTTGATATCATCCATAGTATTCTCTACCAGCCACCATAGATGGTGCTCTTGTTTGTGCTGTGTGCCATTATTTGGTGAGTGCTCATTGTGGTAATGCGGTACATTTAACATGGATATGAACACAGCATCAGCAGTTCTGAGGTTGAGCTGCATATTTTTCTTTTATAGATGTCCTCTGCATGATTGTGGGCAGAGATGGACGTGTAACACTTTTTAATTGGGTGGGAAACGTTTGAGACTAATTGCAGAAATTACAAATTCACCAAGGGACATTGTTCTTTTTAAATGAATAATTTCATGATTTTCATCTGAAAAGAATTGAACTTATTGATGAATTTTTTTAAAAAAATTCTGGAACGTTTCAAGCACCTTTGAGAGGCCTTTATGGAGAATTGCTATGCGTTGATTTCTCATGCTCTTTATAGTGTTATCATAATGAAATTGGTAATACAATAAAAGCAAATCTCCTGGACAGTATCCATACTCTGTTTATCTCTTTTACCTTTCGAAATATGATGAAATATTGATTCCAGCGCAGGTATTATCAGGCATTTGCAGTGTTTGCTGGTCTCAACATGATTCTGGCCGTTTGTGCTGCAGTGCTATGTGCACTCATTGCCCCTGCAGCTGCTGGATCTGGCATACCTGAGGTGAAAGCCTATCTCAATGGTGTGGATGCTCATTCCATTTTGGCTCCAAGCACCTTATTAGTCAAGGTGGGTATAGTCGTATAGATCTTCCTGTGATGCTCCCACCTTTTGCCTTCTGTATCTTATTTTTTCCTTGCCAAAGTTATCGAGCGGAAAACTGTGATTTTTTCTGAGTGCATGAGAAGTAACATCCACACCATGTAGGGCCATTCAACAGTTTCCCCCTAAGCCTACAACACACGAAGAAGGGAACTTATAGGGAGGTTTGTTCGTAAATACTCCCTTCTGGAATCGAAGGTTTCCATTTGAATTGGCACAAAGTCTTGGTGAAAGTTGAAGAAGTGAATTGTTTGTCTAACTTGTCCTTCTTAGTTCTTCCCTTCAAAAATCATTTCACAAATCTTCGTATATCATGCCATACTTAAGGAAGCATGGTTTTGGAAAGAGTCTACCTAATGAAGCGCTTTATTTCCGTCCATCACAAAAAGGATCTTCAAAGTTGGGTTGTTAAATTAGTAGTAACCATGAAGATCAGGTTTATCCATATGCTATATCTAGAATACATTTGCATAGATTTTTAACACTTTAAGTTATAAGCGACTAATTTGCCTTCTGGCCTTCTGGGTAGTAGCTCAAGTGTGGGTGACACCATCTTGATGAAATGAAACGGCTATCAGTTAACATGAAAGTGATAAAGAATGTAAAACTGAATGGTCCAGCATATTCCTTGAACAATGGATCTTGTATTTTTTTCCAATATGCCGTAGTAGAATAAAAGTTGCTGGTGTCCCATTGGGAAGTGAATTGCCAATATTAACCAAAGCTGTCGAACACAAGTCTTACAGTCAGACACAAATTATGTGAAGGACCAATGCTTTGAAAATATGGTTTTGCAGTTAATAATGCATTATTATTCTTTTGGCATGCCTACGTGTGCAAACATATTGTAACTTGGAAGGTACTGTTGTATTGCTCACTACTTCACTTTATTTCTAAGACCTTTTCAATTATTAGATTTCTTTATTTATACTTGGCCAAAAGTTGATGGCTTATGTTAAATCACTTACAAATGTAACCACAGTTGCAATTGAAAACAATTTGCTGCTGCACTCCTTTGTAAAGTTTGCTTTAAGCTGCAGATTGATACGGAGCATAGTTTACCAAAACTCCAGAAACTTGAAATCTTTCTTGATGCCTGGATATTATCTAGAGAAATTCATAATGTATCTAGTCTTACGAGTATTCAAACTTTGATTTTCTGATCCATGGTGGTGTAATGGACCTGCTTTCCTGGAAATGCTCCAGGACCGTAGAATATATCTGAACTAGTTCCAATGTTCTTCAAGAGACAATAGTCCGGTTTATAAAATGAAGCTTTATGTGTAGGCCAACCCAAAAAATTAGTTGGTCAGATTTCACTGTTTAGCACTTCTATGAACTGTTGAGTTAAATGCAAGCTTTCAATCTGTTTCACCGTGTTTGCAAATCTTAGGATTAATATCAGTGACTAATGCTTATCAATCATTATAGATGCCACAAACTCGTGTAGTTCATTTTCAAGGCATTGCTACCATTCTTTACTTTGTGAACTTTTGAGTTTTGACTGCTGATTATATTTTGCTCATGTTTAATTCTTTCCTGTGTCTTTTTTTCTTGCTTAATGTGTTACTTTATTATTCAGGAACATTCTTTTTATGGTCTTAAGTCTTTGGAAAACTAAAAGGACCTTTTAATTTATTTCTCAAAAAGTTAGGTCTTTTAACTGCTCATTCAGATATCAGTTAGTTTTGTGGATTCTATGACAACTTTTATATTCCATATTACTAATATACGCCAAACTTTTACAGATTTTTGGTTCAGTTTTTGGAGTTGCTGCTGGATTTGTTGTGGGCAAGGAAGGACCTATGGTGCACACTGGTGCCTGCATAGCAAACTTACTTGGACAGGGAGGCTCTCGCAAGTATCATTTAACTTGGAAATGGCTCAGATTCTTCAAAAATGATCGAGACCGCAGGGATCTGATTACTTGTGGAGCTGCTGCTGGTGTGGCTGCTGCTTTCCGTGCACCAGTTGGTGGTGTTCTTTTTGCTCTTGAAGAAGCAGCCTCATGGTATCTCTTTCTTTCCCTCCCTCCCTCCTTGATATTATTATTTTTAATATAGAATTCGAGAGGCATCTGAACTTTACTCTGTTAAAATTCATCGAAAAACTATGAAACTACACTAATTATTCTCTCTCTCTCTCTCTCTTCCCATCCCTTTCAAATCAGTGCTTGTCCTTTTTTTGCCAACATTTGTTCTGCTCAATTTAATTTCAATATACTCTATTGCTTTGTTAAAGCATGTTGATGTATATTATTTTTATTATAGAATTCGAGAAGCATCTTAACTTTACAGTTGAAAAATATCTAAATACTATGAAACTATAACAATTATTCAAACAATCTAAATGCAGACGTGGTTTTTTCTGTAGCTCATTTTGTTACATTAGCAGGTTGTAGCTTGTGTGGATTCCTCCATGTGCTGTCAGTTTGAGGAACTTATTTTTTCCTCTGTGGTATTAGGTGGCGGAGCGCTCTTCTTTGGAGGACTTTCTTCACAACTGCTGTTGTAGCTATGGTATTGAGATCTCTCATACAATTTTGTAAGAGTGGGAAATGTGGGCTATTTGGACAAGGAGGTCTGATCATGTTCGATGTGAATTCAGCAATCCCTTCTTATGACACTCATGATCTACTCGCAATTATGTTAATTGGGGTTCTTGGAGGCATTTTGGGAAGCCTTTACAATTATCTTGTGGATAAGGTCCTTAGGGCATACAGCATCATTAATGAGTATGCCTATTGAACCCTGCCCTTGTGCACTAATGTTATATATCCATACAAATATATATTATTTAATGGAAAATATCTGTGGTTGAACGAATTATGCTTAACCTATACTTTTGTTAAAAGTATCTACTTAGTTTTGAAATGGAAATTATTTACCCGATATAATCTGCTCTTCTTCCTTGTGGAATAAAATGTTAACCTTAAATTTTAATTAAGTTCACTTCAACCACCTGGAGACTAATCTGGCGTCAGTTTCCTCTGAATCCCATTTTTAATTTTTGTTCATAACCATGGGAAAGATGCGTATTTTGCTGAACGTTTTCAAAAATGCACTTAATTTCTTATAATCATTTAGTTAAACTATGCTATCCTTTGCTGATAATTTGCAATTACTTGTAGGAGAGGCCCTGCTTTCAAGATCATGCTTGTCATCATCGTTTCTCTTCTAACTTCTTGTTGCGCCTACGGCCTTCCATGGTTTGCAGCATGCACTCCCTGCCCCACTGGCTTAGATGTGCAGTGCCCCACAATAGGGCGCTCTGGCAACTACAAAAACTTCCAATGTGAGGAAGGGCACTACAATGATTTTGCCTCCCTTTTCCTTAACACCAATGATGATGCCATCCGTAATTTATTTAGTTCAAGAAACAAAAACGAATTTCATATCTCCACTCTATTTATTTTCTTTGCTGCTATATACTTCCTTGGTGTTATTACTTATGGTATCGCCATACCTTCTGGACTCTTTATTCCTGTAATTCTTGCTGGAGCCTCATACGGTCGCCTTCTTGGAAGACTCTTGGGATCTTTTACCAGTCTTGATGTTGGTCTCTTTGGCCTTCTTGGAGCTGCTTCCTTTCTTGGTGGGACCATGAGAATGACAGTCTCTCTCTGCGTAATACTCCTGGAACTTACTAATGATCTATTGATGCTCCCATTAATGATGCTTGTTCTTCTTATTTCAAAAACTGTAGCAGACTGTTTCAACAAGGGTGTATATGACCAAATAGTGAAGATGAAGGGTTTGCCGTACATGGAAGCCCATGCTGAACCTTACATGAGGCAGCTTGTCGCTGGAGACGTTTGTTCTGGTCCCCTGATTGCATTTTCCAGTGTTGAGAAAGTAGGTAATATATTGCATGCTCTGAGGATGACCAGGCATAATGGTTTTCCTGTGATCGATGAGCCACCATTCACTGATGCACCAGAATTGTGTGGCTTGGTTTTGAGGTCTCACTTGCTTGTTTTGCTCAATGCAAAAATGTTCACAAAGAACCGGGTCTTGACCAGATCTGAACATCTAAGGATGTTTCATGCCTTGGATTTTGCGAAGGCAGGATCTGGAAAGGGACTTAAGGTTGAAGATTTGGACATCAATGAAGAGGAAACGGAGATGTATGTTGATCTCCATCCAATTACTAATACATCTCCATACACAGTAGTAGAGACTATGTCTCTAGCCAAAGCTGCTGTCCTCTTCCGGGAACTTGGTCTCAGACACTTGTGTGTTGTCCCAAAGACGCCAGGGGTAAGAAATTTTATTGTTTTCTAATATTTACTTTGATTTGAAAATGTCAACATCTCACCATAATTTTTTGCTTTTCTTTGAGAGCTGAAGGAAATTGGTAGATGTAATCATGTGTTGGTTTAATGATTTGCAGAGGCCTCCCATTGTTGGAATCTTGACTCGACACGACTTTATGCCAGAGCATGTTCTGGGACTCTACCCAGATATCCATCCCCACAAGTAAGCCGCACAATGAACCATATATGCCCTACGTCTAGGTTGACGCTAAACGTCTTCTTGAAGACAGACAGCCCAAAGAAGGGCGTCGTGGTTTTGCCTGTCTACAAATTCTTTCTCAACTGGCTTGCAAGGTTTGACGGCTTCATTCCCAACATTCATCTATATAATTTCCAATTTATGAAGGACTTATTCTACATTGGACATGTAGAAAATAATGTAATCTATACTATTTCGAAACTTCAGATAGGAAATAAACGTTTTATTTATTGAATAACGCCAGTACAAGGGGCTGGGGTTATTGCTCCGAGGCGGATATGGGGGCAAGGCGCATGTAGAAAACATGGTCCCAGTCTTGTTTAAAGTTCATTTCAAAGTACCAAGTTTTTTTTATCGCATCACACAAAAAGAAATTAATCATCATCATTTCTAGATGAAACCTGAATTTTTCTACAATTTGAAAAAGGTAATGATTTTCACCAACTAGAAACATTAGAAAAATTAAAAAATAAATGGGATGGTTAACAAGGCAGGGGACCTTAACTGGATATGGATTCCGATCCACCACGTTGCCATTCCTGAGGTCGAGTGCGCTATATTTGGTCCTTATGCTGCATACTTTCGCATGTTTGGGGGATCACAGTGCCAAAAATAAAAGGTTCAAGACACTACTGCACTTAGAAGGTTTGGATCTCAGCAGCAATTCTCCCTTGAAATAATAACCATCAACCAACTCACACGTCCACTCTTTTATAGCACTCTAACCAGACATTGCAATGACAAAGGCTATAGAATTGTTAAACCTAGAACGTCGTATTATTCAACTGAGGAGTTACAACATCACCAGAAAAGACACAGATGATAGTCACAAACCAATTACTCAAGATTAAGAACAGATTGCATAACAAGTCGAGATAATTTGGTAGTCCCACCTTAATTTACTCTCCTACTTGTATCTGCATTCATCGCTCACAAAAATATGACATGTCATCATCATCCACTACAAAGTCGATGATGAACACTAACTATTATATCCTGGACCAAAAATTTACATTGACAAACCTGTCAACCCTCAGAGGTGATAAGCTTTTAAAAGGGTCACAATTCACAATTGTTAAACAGCAAGAAGGATCATTATTTCATATGCAGAAACCTCCTCATGTCAATAAATCTGCAACGTTAATGCCTGCATAATATCATACAGTGAGAGACGCACCATTGTCCGCAGATGTAAGATTAAGAATCATTGTAGCTGCCTTTGGAGCCCTGTTAAAATGAGGAAACTTAACTTAGGAAAGCAGAACAAACACACACACACCCCCACCCCTCAGCAACAAATGAAATTCTCAACCTGAAAAAGGTACACAAATTTTCTTAAATTTGTTTTCTAATATACCTTATATGCTAGAGAAGGCAAACACAATATTATTACTGGTACATGCTATGCATTTAGTAATTTATTGTAAAAGAAAAAAATCTTCCAACTAAAAGGTATGTTTGCTGCAGAATTTTCAAAATAATTACTCAAAGATCAGTTTTCATGTCAAATTTACGCCTAAATTAATGAACCGTGCAATTTCAGATCCTTAGATTTGTATAATAGGATTAATGTTGACAATTTTACAACTAAATACGCAACTACAGAAGAAGTTTTAATTTTCTAAATTGTACTAAAGCAGGTCCACAAATACACAAGGCACAAAGAGCGAGACAGAGAGAGGGAATTTTTACCATGAATCGGGAGTTTGATACAGAGCAGCTGAACTGCCAAAGCATGACTGAAGCATTTCAGTGTTTATTACCCCAGGATTAAGCGCAACCATTGCCATTCCAGGTGGCAACTCCTTCGCCGCTGCCCTTGTCAAACCCTCCACTGCCCATTTTGAAGCACAATATGGTGCCACCTGTAAGTTTTAATAAAGTTCCATTAAGTAATTAACATGGCCAAGAGGTGAGGAACCAAATGCTCAGGACTTAACAATTAAGATTTGAAACTGTAAATATAGGTCCATTAGTCATATCAATTACAAGTTGAGGAGAGAACAATAGAATATAAACTACACCACATCGAGAGTATGTTATTAGTTAAGGCTTAGGGGTAGGCAAAAATATAACCAAAAACCAGATGAACTGGACTGGATGTTGTTGTTTAGATCCTCAAGAAGTAAGAAACAAAGATTATATTTTGACTGTCTCAAACTAGGAACTGGAAGTTTTGGTTCGGTTTTGGGTCAACAGTGAACAACATGACAAAACAGGCTCAGCCCCCTGTTTGTCTCTCATTCTTCCGAAACTCTTCTTTCCATGTACTCATTTTCAACCACACATTCACAAGATAAAATATTCTATACGTAAACCCAAAACTTTCCCATACATTTTAACCACACATTCTCCAAAAATTCACTATTCAAAACAATGTTTTTCCAAAAAAAAATGGCCACCAAACAGGGGCTCAATTTTTTTCCTTCCGAGCTTTTTCTACATTTAAATATATGTGATTTTTCTAATGGTAGATAGATTTAATTACAATGCAAACATCCACACCTAATCTAGCCCATTTCTTAATCACCAAACCACCCAACTCTCCCATTCAGTCTGGTTCAGTTCCCTTCTGTTACATAACCTGACTGCTTTTTTGTGAAAGAAACCAAGTTTAACCGGTTCTTATAATAACTAGACAGTGTCCACCCTAGTATTAGTTATCAACTGATATTGTTAGTGATAACAAGATCCCCAGCTGAAAGAACACTTGTATCTAATATATCAAGCAGTAAAAAAATTATGTGCAAGAACATATTGTTTCATAAGATTAGAATATACTGCAAGATATAAAATTTTGAGAAAGATAAACATAACATTCCAAATTACTTGGGCAGCAGCAGATCTTCCCCATCCAGATGACATGTTAACAATGAGCCCTTGCTTCTTCTCGGCCATAATGGGAATGAAGTGACGCAACATATTTGCCGTCCCCTTGATATTAGTATCAATGACAGCATCAAATTCATCCATTGGAACCTCCCATATTCTATTATTCCTATTTATTGTGCCAGCATTGTTCACTGGAAAAGATTCATGTGTTAGATCTAGTATCAATTAGTAAAATGACAAGACGAGGTCTATAATTCAATTTAGATAAATGCAAATCTGTACTTCCAGCACTTGCAAAGGAAAAGGGAGAAAGGAACCATTCCACCCTTCATATAGAGAGGTATATGCCTTCTCCATAGTAACTTTTTATATGATATAAATAAAGAAATGTGCAAGTGAAAAGTAACATCAATAAAATGTCAGATTCAGCTTGTGTATTATCACAAGTAGCATAATCAAACACTTAAGAAGAAGAAAGTTAAAAACTAGAATGGTATTCAAAGAAATGGAGGCAAGCAGCACAAAATTAATCTCAGTTTATAGAGGAAGAGTAGTGTAGGACAACTAAAAAATACTATCTTAAATCTTGGGTAAGAAATAATCCACTCTTGAATCATTTTGCTTCTCTCTGACTGAAACTGGACATTTTTCTCTTTCATTGCATCATTGCAAGAAGAACACACTTTCTGACCTTCAGAAGGAAATCTTTGAAAAGCCTGTTGAACCTTAAGAGCGCGTTTGGTGCACATTAAAACGAGAGAATGCATTTTTTTGACATGATGTAATGAGAAATATGTGGTTGAAAAAGAAGGAAAAATTATTGATGTGATGGAAAATATTATTTTATTGAAGAATGTGTGGTTAAAAATGAGTAGAAGAATGAGAATGAAAAAAATAANGTAGAACAAACAGGGGCTAAATTTAGTTGAGGAGGAAGAGGAGCAAAACTCATATAAGATTAATGGCGTACTAACTATATAATGACTTTCCATCAATCAGTTATATCAATTCATGTGAATAGAGACTATGATTTTATTTTCTTCCATAATAACAACCTTGAAAATTACTTAGGTTGTACCTGGGATGTAACTTCACACAATATGATGTTAATCCACAGCAAAATACCTCCTCGGATGATATTGTTCCCAGATACTAGAATCTCTAAATTGTGCTACACACTACCATCATTGTAGTAAAGTAGCACGAGATAACCTTATAACATCCAATTTCTTTTAGGAAAATTTGGCAAACTAAACTTATCCACTAACAAACAATAGGCTACATTCAACTGCCCATAGCTCACAGAATTGTGCCACTAAAATATCTTCAGCCATCTCAATAACAACCAATTATATGTACAAAGGTAAATTAAATGTACCTATAATATCGGGAAAAGCCTTCTTTTCCACCACTGAGCGTGCCAGCTCTTCAACGCTGCTGTTAGACCTCTATAAAGTTAACCCCGTGCGTCAGAGACAAATATGTGAACACTGAAATCGATTAAACGCATACATAAACGAATTTCGACAAATGCAAAACTAATTACCACGTCGACATTCATTACAAGGTGTTTATCGATATTCTTGCTGCTATCGGAAGAAATAGAGGAGGCAGAGGATAGCTCCGATTGGAGAGCGGAGAGCTTCTCTTGAGAACGGGAGCAGCCGATTACAGTGTGGCCGCGCTTGGCCAATTCCAATGCTAGGGCTTTGCCGAGGCCTCTGCTCACCCCTGTTATCAGCACCGTTTTCTGAGCTCCCGCCGCTCCTACGATGTTCATGGCTTTTGCCGTGGGTAATGGTGGTGTAGTCATGTCGCTGCACCTTTTTCTGTGACTGTAACTGCTTGAGTAGTTGCAGGCTTGCAGCGGCCACTGCGCATGTTTGGAGTTTAAAAGTACTTATTTAAAATAATTATTTTATCTTAAAAAACTATTTTTCGTAGCACCCAAGATTGTGATATCAGAACTCTATTAGGGCACGTTCGGTAGATATTAGAATTGAAAAAATAGTCGTTATTGTTGACTTTTATTAGACTTTTGGATCCAATAACGACTATATTTTCAATTTTAATTGAATTTTAATCACTCTCAAACATACTCTTAATCTGTAATGTTCAAACAATCAACATCGACAAGACGATATATCAATTTAGCCCCCGTTTGACACCCATTAATTTTTCATTCTCATTCTCATTTTTCATTTCAACCACACATTCTCCTATTAAAATAATATTATACACAAATCAAAAACTTTCATCACTTTTTCACCACACATTCTTACATCAATCACTATTCCAAAATTTCTATTCTTCGCAAAATGGGTTTCAAACAGGGGCTTAGTATCTATGAAAATATCTTAAGCCCTTGTTTGATACACATTAAAATGGAAAGAATGTATTTTTTTTTGTTGATGTGATAATGCATATGTAATTGAAAAAGAAAGAAAAATTATTGTTGTGATGGAAAATATTATTTTTATTGAAGAATGTGTGGTTGAAAATGAGTAAAAAAAAATGAGAATGAAAATTATAATGTAGCTTAAATAAGGGCTAAATAACATTTAGATCCCGTTTGGTAAAGATTAAAATTGGATTAAAATTGAAAAAAAAATGTCGTTATTATTGACTTTTATTGAACGAGTGAGACTCAATAACAACTATATTTTCAATTTTAATTGGATTTGAATCGGTACCAAACGAACTCTTAATGACAATGGTGTATTCGGGTAACTTTCTCTTGAGAAGGTGGGTGCGAGGTGGAGAAAGTAGAGTGACAAAGTTTTTAAACGGCGAATGGTCATAAAATGAGTGAAATGAGAAAATAATTTGTATTTCAAGAAGTTAGATGAATAAGGATAACGAGGAAATCTGGGATGGAGACCACATGATTACCGTATTTTATCTTGTATGTTGTTCTTACACCAATCACACAAGGATTCTATATTATCAATCGTTAGAAATCGCCTCCGAATACGAGGTAAATGACTGATGTTGCATTTGCATCGACACTGAACCCAACAATCGACCTGCTACAGTCACAAGACCCCCTAATCACGAGGCAATGATCTTATCTCTTCGCTCGATTCTATATGTCATTGCATCGTCGATTATTCGTTGCTTTTCACTACGTGTTAGACCACCAATGAGTAAAGTACACGTTATGCTTGCCACCAATGATTGCGTAATACATCAATGCTTGTGTCACTTCACCCCTGCATGTGGTGCACCTTCATCATCGCCCATCGGCTTTATTTAATGCCTCGTTACGTGGTGACTCACACACGGGGACGGACCCAGCACATGACCAGCTCCCGCGGCCGCCCGTGCTAGGTCCGTCGAATTTTCTTCAGGTAGGGTCCGCCGGAGTTTCTTCAGGTAAGGTCTGTCGGGAAGAAGAGGAGAGGAATGAAGAAGACTGACTTTTTGGTGCCTCTTAGTGCATTTTATGCAGGGCCTAGGGGGAGAAGCTTCTTGTTCATCCATTTTAGGGCTTGGAAATTTGCCTCAATTTATCAGAGGTAAGGCTCTTGCAGTTGGATCTTCATGTTAGAATTTCACTCTTAAATTGAAGATTTTGTTTGGTTAATATTTCACGAAAAGAGTTATGGATTTTCGCAATTAGGGCTATGTTTAGATAAGAAACTGTAGAATCAGATAGGTTGTTCTTAATTGTGTGAAATATGTGCAATTCAAGAATGGCAAATGTAATGTTTCAAGGATATGGTTATGAATTTTCCTAATTAGGGCCATGTTTAGATACCCAATTTTATGATCAGATAAGCTTTGTTTGAGATATAATTAATTTATTTGAAATATTTTCAATTCAAGAATGACGAAAAGTAATTTATTTTATTTTCTTTGACTGCAATTTTTGCAAATGTGCATTAGTATATGAACCTTTCTCTAGGTTCTATTCTTTATCAGAAGGTAGAAGAACTGAATTAATTCTTTCTAATATGTCAAATGGTTCTCTGTTAGATTCTTATGAAAACTGAATCTCGCTACTTTTGAGTCCTAAAGCATTATTTACTGTCTTATTTGCATGGAAAACTGAATTTATCCTGTTTTGTTTACATTTTTCCTTCTTAAAATTGTTCATTTTATAATTTAGTGGGCTGTTGGACAAAGGCTTTAGGAAAAGCCTGGTGAGTAGTTTCTGGCTGGATTTTTCATTGTATTTGTCCCTGTCTTTATCATTCAGACCCCTCCACATGTGTAGATACTGTTTCAGATTTTTTGCTTTGGATAATTCCTATACATACATATATGTGTATGTATCATGCAACATTGCAATATAAACTGAGTCCAACAATAATTCTCTTTGATGCACAGATGGTACTGGCGAGGCTCACAAATGGCGAAGCTGGTTGGATCGTTGAAGAAGACGGAACCACTTATAGAAAGGTACGCTTACTCGTATTATCAGTAGCTTCTTAGTTCTTATTATCAGATGTAGGCGCAAGTTAACATGTGGTGTGGTGGATGGGAATCGTAATCTGGTAGTGTAGATCTTTGGCTACTGGAAAAGTCTCGATAGATAGGTCTTTTTTGCTTAGCTCAAGGCTGGTCTTGCGTTTAGCGTCTTTAAAATTGGTATTTTGGCTGTTAGATAAGTCTAAATTGCGCTGGAAGTGTCACGTTACGACAAGTAAAGTTGTTGACCAGGCTGCGCAGGTGCTTTGCT
>CAIGRQ010075650.1:0-10137 GCA_903798375.1 Fraxinus sp. D2006-0159
TTAAAATGTCGGTGATCCATATTAAAAAATTGAGGCCCAAGGCTTAAAATTATGAAATGATCTGATTTAATTAATTAATTTGTTAATTTATTTAGAAAAAAATAAAATAATTTAATTAATTCAATAAATAAAAAAAAAAAAATTAGTTTTGGTTCTCATTCGGTTCTTTTGTACTTGGACTAGACCCGAGATCCAACCCATACCCATCGGTTCTTAATTCGAGTACTCGTTCGAATATTTAACTTGTGAAGAACCGCTCAGTTTGGTTCATGTTCGGTTCGGTCGGATTCGATTCGGGACTTTTGGACACCTCTAATTAAAATAAAGAATTTAACGTATTAATGTCCAAACAAAATGGTCCGGTTGTGATTTTTTTATTTTAAAAATAATAACACACCATTTGAAGTGGAAGAGTAAAGGACCACAAGGCCATGTTTGGCATTTTCAATGAGAAAGACTACTCAACTTTGCCAGTCCTCATAAGATGCATAATTTGTCTTGTATATGTTAGAGAAATTCACTCGATCATTATAAGGAAAAGCATTTTCAAAGCAAAAATTTCGTTACGTCTCCATTTCATTAGGAAAGTAAGATTATTTTCTAATTCAAAGAATTTATTCTATCTTTCTTTTTGCATGTTTCTAATATTTCTTTTACCATGAATTGACTCATTCCATTCGATGGAAAAAGTTTGTTCGTAGTGTTACGAGTTTCCTGGTGCGATTTGACAAGACTGATGAGTGTATTTAGAGGCAAATCTCTTGTCGAAAGGATAAATGCCATCGCCTACAATGGAAAAATGGTGGACCATTAGAATGCTTCATCACATGAGATGACCATTTTGGGAGAATGACCATGGGTTACTTCTTTGAACAACTAATGCTTCTGAATGGTCTATTGAAATGTTCGACTCCCTTCACGTATTTGATACAAATGTATGCACGTGTTTGCTTTATATTATCTATCGTTTTAAATGAAAAGCATTTAACTCAAGATTTTCAACTAGCGTTTCATTGGTGTGAACTACCTAACACAGGAACCCTACAATCCCCATTTTTAGGCGTCATCTATATTTTTGGAGACTTAAACCTACTATATATGAAGTTTTATATATTGAAAGCATTAATATTATGGTAGTCCCCACCTATGAAGGGTCGTAGGTGGCTACCACTACAACAAAAAGGGCCTTTCGCAACACATAAAAGATAACATTTGGTGATAAATGTTGCTAAGAGGGTCTTTTGACAATATTTTAGTAAACCCAATGAAGAAACTTGTTGATTAACTTCTGAATGGTCTATTGAAATGTTCGACTCCCTTCACGTATTTGATACAAATGTATGCACGTGTTTGCATTATATTATCTATCGTTTTAAATGAAAAGCATTTAACTCAAGATTTTCAACTAGCGTTTCATTGGTGTGAACTACCTAACACAGGAACCCTACAATCCCCATTTTTAGGCGTCATCTAGATTTTTGGAGACTTAAACCTACTATATATGAAGTTTTATATATTGAAAGCATTAATATTATGGTAGTCCCCACCTATGAAGGGTCGTAGGTGGCTACCACTACAACAAAAAGGGTCTTTCGCAACACATAAAAGATAACATTTGGTGATAAATGTTGCTAAGAGGATCTTTTGGCAATATTTTAGTAAGCGAATGTTGCCATTAATATTAATAAATGAGTTTTGACAACTTTTTTAGAAAGATATTGTGGTAAGCACCTTTAACAACGTTTATTGAGTGTTGCAAAACGTTTGGTAAACGTTGCTAAAAGTCAACTAAACGTTGCGAAAAATCTAACTTTTCGCAACGTTGCAAAAAATGAGTGTACAATTTTTTGGCCCATTTCAATTCCAACCCAACAACCCAAAAATATCCAATCCATATAACCCCCAACCCGAATCGACCCGTTTGGATTAAAAAATGAAAAAGACATCTAAACAAATCTTGCATTCTCTCTTGCCCTAAATCCCAATCAATCCGGCAATTCTTCATCCTCCTCAACACAAATCNAAAAATATCCAATCCATATAACCCCCAACCCGAATCGACCCGTTTGGATTAAAAAATGAAAAAGACATCTAAACAAATCTTGCATTCTCTCTTGCCCTAAATCCCAATCAATCCGGCAATTCTTCATCCTCCTCAACACAAATCGCCAACACTAGCTAGTCCAGAATCGGCTCTAGACCTTAAGGCTAAAACCATTGAAGGAGATCCCTAATCGGCATCTCAGTCTCACCACCGAAGAAGACGGTCTCTCGGCCTTCCACCACCGACCTCTAGCACCTCTCATCTATTTGGTTAGTCTTCGTTTGGCTACGGCAACGTTTGGCAACCTTCACGGCAACGTTTTCCAAACGTTGCCATATTCCTCTACTCTACGACAACACCTCAATTTGCAATACACGTCCAAACGTTGTCGAAAGCCTACGAAACGTTGTCATAGGCTGTTTTTGTTGTAGTGTGTCTATCATCAAAGCCGCCCCGGGTGTCTCATCCCTAAATTATACAACTAGACATGGCTCGAGGGGGTTTTACACGCTTTCACGTCTTAAGGATGGATGCAATGAGGCGCAGGAGTTCTCCATAAAAACATTAGCTTATCACACATGGCCCCAACAAGAAATCAATGTGCCTCTGCAGTATTTAAGATTGTTCCATTTATATACCACTTGCGGATAACAACATTAATTGTTTGATGTACTGTATAATATTATTGGAAAAACTGTGAATAAAAGTCCAACGTCGATCAGAGTGGGATTTTATTTTTTTAGTTATTGTGTGATGTATCGAAGAATTTGCTTGAGTAACAGATCAAGAACAGAACAAATAATCAAAAGGGTAGAATCAAGGTGGCGGGAATCGGTATGGCTGGCCGAGTTTGAAGTATAATTCTGAACTGATGCTTTTGCACCTGTTTGTACCACTTTTGGCCCCTTTCTAGTTCTTATTCGTTTATGTAATTTACATTTGACTTGTGATGACTCTAATCAAGAGATGTTGATGGTTTCTTAAGGAAAGTACAATATTCTTCATTTCTTCTCTATTTCTTCCTCCTCTTGTTTAAAAGATTCTTTCTTTCTTTTTCATTTAAAATTTGCACATGTTGAATTTGTCGTCGTTAAGAGCACCAACACATACATACATCAATCATTGTATCCTGAAGGTAAATTTGATTCCCTTGTCATTCTTTGGCTGAGAGATTAATATTATCTTAAAGAGAGCGTCAATACACGATTGAAAATATACTGCAGATTTAATTCCCCTACCAACAATTAGAGGTGGAAGATCATCTTAAATACATTATAAAAGAATCATATTACCCTTTCTGGTAAGTCAAACCTATTGGAATGAAACACGACTGGCCATATATATGGTTAAGCGAGAAAGAAATTTAGGGGATTTCTCTGCCGAGGACCACCGTTCAAGATTAGGACCACGCCACCCCCACTTTCGCCTGTGACCACCAGGCTGATTGATCATGAGATTTTCTTCATTCCATACATTTATTTTTCAAGATTATTTAAGGTCCATGAAAGCAAGATGTAGGTGTAAATGCTACATGTAGGATATAAAAACTAGTCTAATTAAGAAGATTCGGATATTTTAGTTATTTACATTAATAAACAATATATAATTTGACCAAACCGTTTAATTTCATGTGACTTTATGAAAGAAGTTGGTTATTTCTGGACTACCCGGATTCTTCTAGAATAATCATGGATTATTCATGAACAATTATTATCTTTATCACTTTGGGGAGTTCTTTTTCCTCTTTTCCAGTTTCCCTTCACACTTTTCATGATCAAATGCTAAAGTATAGGACGTTTCACGGACATATTGAAGTAACCCCACATTATAAACTAAAATGTTTTCTCCACATGGTATGGTCTAAATCATAGAGCACGGAAATAAATTCATTTTCTAGTTAAGAGAACGAGTGACGAGGGCTTTGCCCATCATGCTAATTTTCTCTGTATTATTTCAATTTTATCTAAATCCCGTATGTAACAATTCATTTAAAACCAACTAGAAATTAGTTGCAGTTAGATTCGCTCGACTTGTAACACAAATTATGAATCCGGATATAATTGTTGAACACTGTGTGTGTGTGTGTGTGTGTTTCTTTTACATATAAAATAAAATAAACAAAAACTTATTGAGAGTATCATATTTATCTGCTCCTGCATCTTTGATTAAACTATATTAATACCAATTTCCAGGACATTTCACGAGTCTACGTGTGTGAACATGAGGCACAAGATTATGACACGAACCCTCCAAAATTAATCCATAACACGAATATCATTTGCGCTAAAATTTCCTTAAATGTCTTATCTACAAACACTAACTCTTATCTACAAACGCTAACCCCACAAGAAAATAAAACAGGAAGCAAAGATTAAAGTTTGTGCATGTTGGCTATCTAAACATCAATTTTCAAGCAATGACAAGAAATCAATAAAAAGAAGGTCGGCAGGTATCAAGAACAGTACATAAAACTGCTTATCACAAAAGAGCCAATTCATACCCGCGGAAAGAGGGCGGTTGGATTTATGGCTGCAATCCATTTCACATATATGGTTCTGATTGGCATACCATAAACAAAATAAGTCAAAATTTGAGTTGTTAAGAAGGGCTCTTCCTAATGTCATTCATTTCCTAGAAAGGACACATCTATTGGTCCACGTGAGCATCCATAAAAATTGTTGGTCCAGTTCTAGATTTTGAAATGAACACACCAATTTAATTTTCACGCAAATCTGTACTTTAAATGTCTGTACATATAATCTATATCCCACATTTTTTGATGATGGAGCTCCCACCATTTCCATCAACACCAGCACCATCCCATCCAGAGTTTTCTTTGCCTCTCCGCCTCTCCCTCTTTCAAAATTTCATCTCTGCAACTGCATTACAAAAAGACTCATGTCTGCGGTCTGCCATTCGGGTTCCAAACTTCCATTCTATGCCAGTATTGCCTTGTTTATAATTGTTCAGAGTACAAATTTATTTCCTTTTCACCTTTTCTCTCTTCTTGACTTGTGCTCTTGCTAACGTATTAGTTGCATAATCTTTCAATCTACATTCAGGGCATATGGAGAAAAAGTAAATTTCTATAAAGGGAAAGTTGAGTCCAAAAGGAGTCTCATGACATCTCCCAACGACTTTGCTATATATAAACTGCCATCATATACTTACACACACACCAAGCTTAACAGTCTATTCTAGCCTTAGAGATTCATTCAATCCCAAAATGTCGTTTTCATATTCAAAGAACTTCCTAGGACGGTTCTGCGGGGAGGAAATCCAAATGAATACACAAACCTATAGTGGCTTCTTCTCTAATGATCTCCTCCCATCCCTTGGAGCCAGAATCAACCAAGAAACAAAACTTCGTAGACACATAGTTTCTCCATTCAGTCCCCGCTATAGGTGATGAGTTTGCTTCAACTCTCAAAGCTAGTGTGTAATAAGGAAGCCACTGATCTCATTTCTATTGTTCATTTCAGGGCTTGGGAGATGTTTCTAGTTCTCTTAGTCATTTATTCGGCCTGGATTTCTCCATTCGAGTTTGCATTTCTGACTTACAAGCAGGATGCTCTGTTAATTTTTGACAACATTGTCAACAGCTTCTTTGCCCTGGATATTCTTCTCACCTTCTTCGTGGCATATCTTGATAGACAAACTTATCTTTTAGTTGATGATGCAAGAAAAATTGCCATAAGGTAAACATGCAGCAGTCTATACCTGTGTGGAGTCGGGAAATCCTTTACTATAATCTAGAAGTAATTCTTTTACCTGTGTTATATCTGGCAAACAGGTATCTATCCACCTGGTTCATCTTTGATATCTGCTCAACAGTACCATTTCGAGCTATTAGCCTCCTTTTCAAAAAACACAATGGTGGACTAGGCTTTAAATTGCTCAGTATGCTACGACTTTGGCGTCTCAGACGAGTGAGCTCCCTGTTTGCAAGGTCGACCACCACATTGAACTCTTTTGTTTCTTTTAAATTTTTTGAACACCTGCCGAACAAAACAAATTCTCACTTAAGCCAGTTTGATTTCCTTCAGACTTGAAAAGGATATCCGGTTTAATTATTTCTGGACTCGCTGCACAAAACTCATTTCTGTAAGACGTTTCTTGTTACATTTTCGGTAGTAATTATTCTATCTACTTGCATGTGTTTGCCACTAAGATTATAAATTGCTACTTTTATTTGAATCAGGTAACTTTGTTCACTGTACATTGTGCGGGGTGCTTTAACTACATTATTGCAGACAGATACCCAGATCCAAAAAGGACATGGATTGGTGCCTTGTATCCTAATTTCAAAAAAATTAGCCTCTGGGACAGATACGTAACTGCAATTTATTGGTCTATAGTGACACTAACCACAACAGGTTATGGGGACTTGCACGCTGAGAACCCAAGAGAGATGCTGTTTGATATATTTTACATGCTGTTTAACTTGGGATTGACAGCTTACCTCATAGGGAACATGACAAATCTTGTAGTTCACTGGACCAGCCGCACCAGAAACTTTGTATGATTCTCTCTTGCTCTCTCTCACGGACACACATGCAACCAGGCATGCAAACACAGAATTACTTTATATGTCAAATTTTTTTAAGGAAAATCTGAACATATGTTGGCAATGTTGCAATCACATTTAACACTTATCCTGAAAACAATCCAACATGAAATACGTTATCACACAATTACATATCAGTTCAAGAAACAAAAGCAGCTAACTAACTCCATGAAAGTAGCCGGAAAGATATAATCATAACATGTACAACTTTTCATTGGTGAATTCAATGAGTTATAAGCCATGTTACACCTAACTTGTGTTGATTGAAATGAGCATTTCATGAAGAAATTCTTTAACCAAAGAAAAACCACCCCCTCCAACCAACACACACTCAGCTGCACAAGTAATATAGCGAAACTTCACTGTTCCTGAGAAACAAGGTTTTGGTGCTGCAGAGAGAGACAGTCATAGCAGCTTCAGAATTTACAAAGCGAAACCAGCTGCCCCCACATATGCAAGACAAAATTTTGTCTCACATATGTCTAAAGTTCAAAACCGAAGGATTGAAACAGCAAGAGACCTTGAATGGCCTGCCAAAAGCCGTTCGTTCCAGCATTGCTCACTATCTATTTTACCCTATTGTCCAAACTGTCCCTCTTTTCCAGGGAGTGTCACAAGGGTTCCTTTTCCAAATGGTATCATTTTTCCTCTCCTCTTCCCCATTTTTTCTTTCGCATGCCAAGGATTTGTTTTTCTTCTATGGAGAATCAATAGAAAAGATGAGCAAGTAAATTGATTAAATTTTCCTGGTTTTTGTGAAACAGGTACCAGAGTTGGAAGCTGAGTACTACCCTCCCAAAGAGGATGTGATTCTACAAAATGAGGCTCCAACATTTACTTATATACTGGTCTCGGGAACTGTTGTAAGTATGCAATTAAATATTTTAGAAAGTGTAAGTTAAAAATACTCGTGTCTCCATTTCTATCAAACTAATTTATTTTTTTTTTGATTGGTGGTAGGACATGATAGAAAACATTGATGGGCATGATCAAGTAAGAAATCTCTACTCAGTATCTTCATCATGAATAAAATCAAGGACAGTGTAGAATTAGACCTCATACACCCTCATACATACAGGTCCTGGGAAAGGCAGGTTCAGGAGAAATATTTGGAGAAATAGGGGTTTTATGTGGAAAACCTCAGCCATTTGGCGTTCGAACAACTGATGTTTCTCAAATACTACGGCTGAACAGGACTACATTACTGAACATTCTTCAAACAAACCCAGAAGATGAACGTATTATAATGAATAATCTGTTCATGGTAAGTTTAATGAGAAGCATTAGGTTAATCCTACTTTCTGTTGTGCATACACTAATAGCTGCACAATTTTTCATTTGCAGAAACTGAAAGCACGTACAAGCATTGATATAGAGGACCAACAGGATCCAAGATTGATCCTAAATAATTCGCATAATAGAGCAGCAGGAGACTGCTTTGTCCATGCTGGAGATCAAGATAACCCATGCGGAGATAGAGTGAAACAGGGATTGAGAGTAGAGATACCTAAGTTAGATTTTCTAGGGAGTAAACAACCAACAAATGCTTATCATGCCTATAAAAGTCAAATAGGCATAAATTCATCAGCTGAGGATGGTGAAACAGCTCTTCATGTTGCTGTTCGACAGGGGCATCTTGAAATGGTTAGAATTTTGCTGGAAAGAGGAGCAAATGCAAATAAACCAGATATGAGAGGGTGGACACCAAAAGCATTAGCCGAAGTATGTGATAAAAAGGGAATATATGACCTTATACTGAGTTACGAAAATAAGAAGAAAGTAGACGATCAAAGAGGCAAGTTTCTTGGGCCAGAAATAGCTGAAAAAACTAGTAGTCATATCGAGCCGACAGAAAATGAGGCTGCTGATTATTTGAAAAATAGTCGTAGGAATCTTATGCATGTCAGTTCTAGCTGTTGTAGTCATCACAGTAGTATAGAAGCAATACAACCATCCACGAAGAGAGTCACCATTCACATGAAGTTTCCAAAGAAAGATATTTCACAAAAGGAGCGCGGAAAGCTAATTATGCTACCTGAATCACTGGAAGAGCTATTCAAAACAGCAGGTGAGCGTTTTTCAATCTCTATAGAGCTTGAAATTGCACATTATAAAGTTGATTAAACTTGATGAAATAGACAATTCAATAAGTCAAGAAGGAAAGAAAAAAAATGAACTCTCCATGGTTCTATCTGATCCTCATCCCTTTCCTTGTGAAATTGCAGGTCAAAAATTTGGTGAAAAGAATCTTACAAAAGTTGTAAATGCAGAGAATGCAGAAATAAATGACTTAAGTGTCATACGTGATGGTGACCATTTGTTTGTTCTGACAAACCAGTGTGAAGGCAGAGAGTGTGATGCGAGTTAATAATTACAAGGCTATAATGTAAGCATGCGAGTAGCTTGGCATTTCAAAGCAATTTTATATTTGATATATTCACAGAGAATTTTGAGTTGCACATCAATTAAGGATTGCAAAAATCAATAATCATATAAAAATCTGGTGAAGTCAATTACGTGGTTGCCAGGCATTCCAATCAGGCCCTGCATTTAGCTTCTCGGATCGGGGCTATGGAGCGATCTTCCATTTTATCAGGTGATAACCGTGGAGGTAGCGGGACAGCCTTCTCCAAAACCTTCCAAATCTACAGCTTCCATCTATATTAGCCTTTTGCCTTGAATCCAACATTTTTAACTATACAGTCAGTTGAATAATGAATGAGATGTGATAAAAACAAATAGAACAAGATATCTTAATTTACTACATTTTACACATTCACGATTTCTAGGAAGAAATTCGTATTCATCATCAGCAAAAAGGGAATAATAATGAGCGGAAAAACTGTCTAAAGAAAGACGGCATGAAAATACATTAAAAAGAATAGATTAGGTACACCTCTTAGACAAACACGTCCCTTGTAACATAATCCTATGCCACAGGACATAAGTATCTTTCTTTATATGGATTATTTGACAGAATGTTAAATTTAACTCCAAATTAAATCAAGAGAACTTACAAATCCGCGTAACCATTATCTCCACCAAACGTAAACTTACAAATTGATTTAAAATTCAACAACCCTGTCACTATTAATTTTTACGAGACAATTCGATAAAGTTCGTAACATACATGCACTTCCAACTCTAGCACATGTTTCAGCCCCCATTATCTAGAAATTCTATTTTTCTCCAAACTCAAAACACACATTCTTTCTATAAAATAATTTTGCACATAAACCCAAAATTTTTCCATACATTTTAACCACGCATTCTCCAAAAAAATAAATAAATAATCACTATTACAAAACTCATTTTTCACAAAAAAAAAAATAAAAAAAAATGGGGAACTAAAAATTCCTTCAGAAATTCACCAAGTCAACCTATCATAAGCTTTAAGCTTAAAATTCAAATAATTGATAAATATGAAATCAAAAAGAGAATAAAAATGCAGTTCTGCGATCTTAAATTTAAATAAGTACCTAGTAAATAATCTCTGTAAGCGCTGTCGCAATGTAAATTTTCACTG
>CAIGRQ010075654.1:0-14929 GCA_903798375.1 Fraxinus sp. D2006-0159
GGGGGTGGGGGTGGGGGGGGGGGTGCACATTAGTCCTTTTAATACCATAACATTGACACTTTTTTTTTTTTTTTAGAGTATTGACCCCGAGTTTAGCTCATGCTTAATTAAATTTTGGGGACGCCTCCAATAGGAATTTCTTTTTCACCCTGGATGAGTTTATTGAGTCTTGGTATTCTACAAGTAAAATGTCAACTTTATTAAGGGGAGTTCGATTTCTGTTTGGGTTTTAGAAAGATCAAATTGTTCGTTTCATCTATTAGGTCTCTAATACGATAGTTTTGGAGTTCCATATATTGTTTTTCATTCAAGCGATTTACAAGTGACAATGCTAAAAACTAGAATTATCATTCAACTAAAACATTTAGGCCGTCATAAAATTGTCTCGGTATAATTATAGGTCTTATTCAATACCAAAACCATCAATCAAATATTTACCCGAACACAAGGAGAGCTCAAGGTCACGCTTCAATCAAACTACTCTATAATCGAGTCATACAATAGTGGGCACATTCAAGAAGTTTTGCTGACTACTTAACAAGTGGTCACATACTAAGAATTAAGCACACAACATAACTAGATACCCGCAACAAGAAGTTAAAGGTCGCAATCTTTTAACAACTATGTGACCACAACATGAAGAAATGAAGGTCATTGTAAACCACATAAAGTGAATTCAATGTCACACAACACAGAGTTAGTGGAGAATTTTCTATTTTGATGGTTTTGCTTTATAAGGAAAAAAGTGAGAGCTTGAGCAACAATCCACGGGCCATAGTGAAAAAGATTAATCTATGTGTATATAGAGGTTCACATAATGTGAGTGGGGGTAAGGTCCACGATACTGTAGCATGGGCCCCACCCCACTCACATTATGCCAACCCCTATGCGTACATGTGTACTCGTACAACTCAAGGTTCTAGGATCCCAACTTCTAGGTCGAGGCAACTTGAAAATTTTCGAAGTCAAGTCACCATTTCACATTCAATCTTGCCCGAGTTGGATACGTATTAGCTCCACTTAAATGCTTGAACAAGCATAATATTCGAATAGTTCTCGAGTCGGATCAACTAGTTCAATTCAGTTTTGAAAATACGATGTTGAATGAACAATTGGTTCAATTAGAAGTGTAAGCATATGGGTAGAAGTTATAAATAGAATAGACAAAAACGAAGGTAAAGAAGACTTGTGGTACTTTTTGTGATGATGTATTTGGAAAATTGCAATATTTTTTTCTTTGAAAAAAAAAACCCCCTTTATCAACTTTGTACTGCAAATAAAAAAAAAAATTAGTTTTAGTAAATCACGAATTTATATTTACTACTAAAATGTGTACTTAAAAAAAAGTACGAAATATAGAGGACAGTATATGCCGAGCATCTTTAGTTGCTTCAAGATACTACACATTCTTTCCACGTAGTTTTGTAATAACTTCGTGAATTTTCTCGAATTTGTAAGTACAAACACACAATTATTAGACGCAACACCACATTCTTTGTTCCCATCGATCTTTCGACCTCCTTGAGTGTTTAAAATATAAAACCAAATTTAAGATAATGTATGATTCACACTGAAATTATAGACCAACAAAAAGAAAAACATTAAATTTATAATAATGTAGAGACAAACAACAACGTTGAGTCATTATCAAACAGTTCAAATTTGACACACTTCAGCAAAAAATTCACCTCACAAAATACAACACTCTCTATTAAACACCTCTCTTGACCAAAATAATAAGTAAAAAACAAAATGTTACAATGAATTCTTATCCGAATAGTCAATCATCACTTTCTTGAACCCAAGCAAAAGAATCAAAGACTTCCATGTCAAAAACCACCTTTTGTATGCCAAAATGCAAACAAAATTTTCAATAAATTGAGGAGATTTATGCATGTGGTTCCCATATAATGAAACGAATTTTTGATATGGTGATCGCTAATTAAAATTTAAATTGCAGTGTCATTTAGACTAATAATATGTAGCACTGCTGGTGGTTAACACAAGACTTAATAGACAAAGAATTAAAGAATTGAGATTTTCGAAGGAATTAAGGCCGTTCGAGTGAGTTTTAACATGAAAAGTAGAGCCAAGTCATGTCAATTTTATAATTCACAACGCTTCAAATTTTTTCAAAAATAATTTACGGGGTTTAAATACGATAAATTTTAAGATTTTATTTATTCACCACATCATATGTATATAAATTGTAAATCATTATGTAAACATATCATGTACATGTAGCACAATCGTTTTTCGAATGCTTTGGAAAATTATTGATGATTATAAGAATGATGATTTCTAATTTTCTATGATATTACTTGTAGTGAATAAGACAAGAATTAATATGTAACGGACCGACCAAATTTACCAAAATCTAATTTTGTATTGTCACAAAAATGCAACAACTTATTGGTAAATTAGGAAACAAAATACAAATCGCATTTAAGTCTTTAGACACAAGATGACTACCTTTTTGGTGAAATTTATGTTTAATTCGAGTCGTTGGGGGAAAAAAATGGTCCCTTTGTCACAAAAAAAAATAAAGTAGGGATAATATCAGGTCATGGGCCCTGTGTTAGTGCCAATTTTAAACACATGTAATACTATCCCCTTTATCAAGTCTTATGTGTTTTGAGCCACCTTATTTTGAAAGAATGTATTCTGAAATATTAGATTGATAGAAAACGTGTGGTTAAAAAAGAAGAAAAAATTATTGATGTGATGAAAAATATTATTTTATTGAAAAATGTGTGATTGAAAATGAGTCGAAAAATGAAAATAAAAATTTTAATGTGTACCAAACAGGTAAGAGATTATCCAATATCCCACTATCACCTACTCTAGTGGTGCTTTATATTTACTCTATTGTTGCCCCCAGGGAAAATCTCCCAGTGGCAAAGGGGGGGCGGTTAGGGCTCAGCGCGGTAGTGTGCAGAGTTCGATTNAGTTCGATTCCCCGCAAGGTGGAATAGACTTTGTTGCAAGCGGGAGTTACCATATGGTTAATAGCCCAAGTCTATTCATAAGCTCTCCACCCTGGCTCCTAGAAAGCACATCCTGCGATTTACCTCCTCCATGATAGTTCAGGGTAGGGTCGGTGGGGGACCCTCAAGATTGGGGTTCAACCTTTTATATTTACTCTATTGACGTTGTCAACAATTAATTTAAATGACTAATACAAGTAAAATGCAGCTGCAATAACATATTTATGGGTGAAAAATGAAATTATCTCCGTTGGACGCTAAATCAGTAAAGTTTACTAATCAATTGGATGGTAACAGATGCATGAGCAGAGACAGAGAGAGAATACAAGTGACTAACTACCATCAACCACAACAGTGCATGAACCCATCCTGGCCTCAATGTTTATTATCTTGTCGTGACTCCTAAAATTATTAGAGATAAAATAAATGATATAGAATTATGCATTTGCAGGCTATTTCACATGCAACGATGTTTATCCAGTGCGCAATCACAGTAGTCGGGCATCCGCTGATGGGTAACGACTGCGGGTTCATACGTCACAAGAAAAAAAAGAAGAAGGTTGTGAGGTGATCTCGTTATCTACACCTCCGATCAAATGAATGGATGGCCTATCGACTCGAGCTTTCACGACAATTGACAAGTTCTGAAGTGCCTGTCAAGAGCTTTAGAGCATATCCCGTGATGATCATCCCCACATAATATCAAAGCACATAACGAGTCAGACTTCGTTAGGAAAAAAAAATGTATTGATTCTGCCTATACGTGAACGAGAATCTAGAAGCCAATTTTACCATTTTAACAATTTAAATTTTTACCCCTTCTAACTAATTAATTTAAATGACAAGTAAATGACAAGTAAAGTAAAGTGAAACTCTAGTACTGCTGTATGTATGGAATCAAGTGAAATTATCTTATGTTTGAGTGGGTTAACTAAAAAAATCTCGTTTAATTTAATAAAAATAAAAAATAAAACAGTAAAGTCTTCTACTACGTAGATTGAAGCTTTGCTCTAGTGATGCTACATAGGATCACTCCATTATTTATTTCAGATGTCGTTGATAATGAATTTAATGAAAAACAAATTAAATATATAAACAAGATTGACTATATTTATTGATGAAACAATGGTCCAAAAATATAAATGTTCATTCAATGTGAATTTTCTCAATTGCTAGAATTTTTTTTTTTGTACCCAAGTATCCCAACTTAATCAGACTAATTTTCTGGACCACCAGTCACCGGCTCCTCAGTAACTGGCGGAGGTAAACCGCGGGTTATGCCCAAATTGACCAGAATTCGAACACCCCTTATACTCCTAATATCAAGGGAGCCTTCTTCCATGGTTATTACATCAGTTGCTAGAAATTATTCGTCACTAAACAAGATGTGATATATATATAAGTGTACAACATCGGTTGACAATCATGTATTGTCAAAATCCTACCATATGACGTAGAAAACAATTTTTTAAAACGGATAGATATGATAATTTCAAGTAGGATGCTGTCAACCAATATTATATCTTAGAAATATATCATAGTATAAATGATCCTTCTCACAAAATGATAGATCTTTATTTGTTTTTAACGTATATAATTTGTGCTTGTAATAAAATTGTTAAAACATGTGAGCAACTTAGGCAAAATGCCAAAATAGGTTCTAGGGACATAACTATACTATCCATAAAAGACAAGGGTAGCATTGTCTTATACATCACAAAAAATTTATCATTCGTTGACCCTTCTTATAATTCCCATGGCGGCCCCAACGCCGGTGGGCTTGCCAATCTCTCTCTCTAAACTCTCTCTCTCTCTCTTGCAGAGTTTGTTATTGGCATTAAAAAAGAGAAGATACAGATACTTACATAACAGAAAGAAGATAAAAAGCAAAACAGCAGAAGGAAAAAAAAAAAAAACAGCCATGGAACAAGAGCTTTTTTTCTACTGGTTCAAGCTATGTGTATTCTCCATAATAGCATTTCTCTTTGTTCTAAAAGTTTTTGTGTTGATTTGGTGGAGACCCAGAAAAATTGAAGAGCATTTCTCTTTACAAGGGATTAGAGGTCCTCCTTATCGCCTTTTTGTTGGAAATGCTAAAGAGCTTGTTAGTTTAATGTTGAAGGCTTCTTCTCAACCCATGGAGTTTTCCCATAATATACTTCCTAGAGTTCTCCCCTTCTATCACCACTGGAAGAAAATCTACGGTATATTCTCTTTTCCCTTCTTAATCCCTTTTAAACATTGTTTGTTCGGTACGAAGGATTGGACAAGAGACTAACAGAAAGTAGTAAGTTCTTGGGAAAGAAAATCCAACTGGTTGGCTTCTTAATCCCGCTTAATCATTGTTTGATATGGAGGATTGGACTGCTAATGAAAAAGATGCACGAAATATAATTCATCGTACTGTCCAATGATGTTAATCTTCTTGTCTTCTTTTTTCTTTCTTAATCCCGATTGGCGGTTAATCATTGCTCCCAACGGAGGATTTGGACAACATTAGACCATGTCAAAAAGAAAAAGAGCCCGAAATTTTATTCATTATATTGTTCAGTCTTGTTTTTCGTTGCATAACTTCTCTATTTCCTTTTGTCTTTGATTCAGATTTTTGTGAGAGTCTGAATTTCGGTAATGAAGTTTCATATGTTTGGTAGTGTCTCGTTATGAATTGTCTTCTTCCTATTCTCTCTCTCTCTACTGTAGGGTCTACACTATCCAATGCCCTTCTGAATTTTAGTGGTTGTCTTTATTTCATTTTCATGTGAAAAACCTTTTTTTACAAGGTTTTTATGGTTTAAAGTTTAAACCTAAGAGTTACATTACATTGAACTTTTGCTTGAATTCAGGGGCGACGTTTCTTGTATGGTTTGGGCCAACAGTTCGTCTCACAGTGGCTGATCCGGACTTGATTCGAGAAATTTTCACTTATAAGTCAGAATTTTACGAGAAGAACGAGGCTAATGCGTTGATTAAACAGCTCGAAGGCGATGGACTCCTTAGCCTCAAAGGAGAGAAATGGGCTCACCATAGGAAAATCATCACCCCTACCTTCCACATGGAAAATCTTAAAGTCTGACTCAGACTCAACTCAGACAGTATTATAATCAACATTTTAACTTATTTTTCGATTGATATGTATATATTTTCTCCTTTTCAGTTATTAATACCAATGGCGTCAAGAAGTGTGACTGAAATGTTAGACAAATGGTTTGATATGTCAAAGAACTCGAGTGAAGTCGCAATTGAAGTATCGGAATGGTTCCGGCTACTAACTGAAGATATCGTCGCTCGGACCGCGTTTGGAAGCAGCTATGAAGAAGGAAAAGCCATTTTTAGATTACAAGCCCAACAAATGGCCCTCGCATCTGAAGCATTTCAAAAAGTTTTCATCCCCGGTTATAGGTACGTAACGTTGAGTTGACTATAGTAATGGACCGTTTATCATAACAAATAAGATTTTAACTTCTTGTTTTCCGTACTGTCTTTAGGTTCTTACCCTCTAGACGGAATATGAAGTCTTGGAAATTGGAAAAGGAAATTAATAAATCCCTAATGAGAGTGATTGATCAAAGGACAAAGAATTGGGGGAATGGAATTGTAGAAAGTGGGCCCAAAGATTTGTTGGGACTTATGATTCAAGAATTGAATTTGAATTCAAGAATTACGGTTAATGACATTGCTGAAGAATGCAAGACCTTTTTCTTTGCTGGTGAACAGACAACATCAAATTTGCTGACGTGGACGACTGTTTTACTAGCTATGCACCCAGAATGGCAGGCCCTAGCACGTGACGAGGTTCTTAAGGTGGTCGGATCACGTGACGTACCCACTAAAGATGATGTTGTCAAGCTCAAAACTGTAAGCCTCAATCAAATTCATTACTTGCTTGCCCCTTTTTATGACGTATGTTTGTATGTTGGATAAGAAAAATCTTATTCATGATGTCTAATTATGTGTAGTTGGGGATGATCTTGAATGAGTCTCTTAGACTTTATCCGCCGATTGTTGCGACGATCAGAAGAGCAAAAACGGATGTGGAACTTGGAGGATGTCAAATTCCCCGTGGAACGGAGTTACTAATACCTATCCTTGCAGTTCACCATGATCAAGCCATATGGGGTAACGACGTAAACGAGTTCAATCCGGGTCGATTCTCTCAAGGAGTGGCTCGGGCAGCAAAACATCCAGTAGCTTACATTCCCTTTGGCCTTGGGGTTCGACAATGCATTGGTCAGAACTTAGCGATCCTACAAACAAAATTAACGCTTTCTATTATGCTTCAACGGTTTTCTTTTTGTTTGTCTCCACATTATCAACATGCCCCAACTGTGTTGATGCTTCTCTATCCACAATACGGGGCACCAATCGTATTTCGACCTTTGTCTTGCCCCCAAGAATGATATAGTCACAATCAACCCACAAGGATCCTGGCTCGTGTGTGAGTTCGTCTATATATATCTATTTCATGTTAAATCGGACATTGAATACTTAACTATTTTGATCTTGTTACGTAATTTCAAAACACCATCCCACAAACTACTCTTGAAAATTTTTATACGTGTCAAACAAGTATTCAAAACCCGAGATAACTTACAATATTGTTACCATTCCAAAATTAAATTAATTAGTAGAAGTCATTTATTTTTTTTATTTATTTTTTCACATTCTTTTCTAGTACTATTCCTTCTTCTACCTGATAAAAGTACCTTTACTGACCCCTTTTTTCTCCAAGTTGTTATGTCTGTCTTTTTCCAAATTTAGATTTTTGGGTCTACATGGGCTAGTCTTAGTGGATTAATTGTGTATATTTTTTATATATTAATTAGTATAATTGCAATCTAAAACAGTTTTGTAATATTATATATTTCCTCCGTGATTTATGAAAAGTTGATTTGTTTGTTAATATGAAATTGGGTCCCACGCCGTGACAAGATAATATTGGGCCACTCCCATGTATATTTTACTAATTAAATTTAACTTATAGGAGGTGAAGATGCTTCGACATTGCTCATCTCCTGTAAAAAAAAATGTTCCAATTAGGGGAAGGCATGGGTCGGGTCGGGTCGATTTTTGTCTCAACCCAACATGATCTATTTGATCATAATTTAACCCAATACAATCCGTGTAAATTTAAATGAATGTGTTATGATTTGACTAGTTGAGGTATGTCACTTCAAAATAGTCAAAGTTTTATATTTATTGAGGCTTGTAAGACAATTTCATTAACAAACTGATATATAAGAAGACATATATTATGATATTGACCTCAATTTACATTTAAGAAAATTGAGCATACCCAGTTTGGAGATTGAATTTAAAAGTAAGTTTCTATCGAAGACTTCTTAGACCAAGAATTTCTTCTAATTGAGGTGGTTTTGTTGGGGGTGGGGGGTTTCTTTTATCTTTCAAATGTAAATTGATAAGGGGTTGTGTTACGGTTCAGAGGTACATGACTTTTGAGTAGTCAAATTTTATGTCCCATGTTGATATTGGCAAAGAGATGTTAAATATATTAAGAATATTGTAACGGTATGTCGCCTCTAATTTTATGTGTTAGGTTGATATTGGCAAAGAAATGTGAATCATGATATTGACTTTGGATACATTAAGAAAAGAAAGGTGAATCATTATATTGAGTTTGGATGCATTAAGAATATTGTAACAATGCATCACTTTTGAGTAGTCAAGTTTTATTTCTCACGTTAATATTGGCAAAGAGATGTGAATCGTGATATTAAGCTTGAATATGTTAAGAATACTGTAACGGTATGTGACTTTTGACTAGTCAAATTTTATGTGTTAGGTTGATATTGGCAAAGAAATGTGAATCATAATATTGATTTTGGATATATTAAGAATATTGTAACGATACATCACTTTTGGATAGTCAAATTTTGTATCTCACGTTGATATTGGCAAAGAGATGTGAACCTTGTGAGCTTGAATATATTAAAAATATTGTGACAGTATGTGACTTTCGAATAGTCAAATTTTATGTCTCATGTTGTTATTGACAAAGAGATGTGAATCACAACATTGAGCTTGAACATATTAAAAATAAATAAAAAAAATTAACGGTAAATGCGACTTTCAAGTAATCAAGTTTTATGTCTCAAGTTGATATTGACAAAGAAATGTGAATCTTGATGTAGAGCTTAGGTATATTAAGAATATTGTAATGTGTCCAAAAAATATACTCATCTTAACTTCATTAGCATGTAATTAATGAATATAGCTAAATTTTTTTTACTTAGTTTGTCCAAATAATAGACTCCTCTTGATTTCATTAGTGAACAATTATGGTATGTAACTAATTTTGACTAGAAAAGTATACTTACAAGAAATAACATGTGAACGTACAATTATCGAAGATTGAATTTCGATTGAATTTAAAAGTAAATATCTATCGAATTTTATTTATTCGTCTCATTAGACATAGTCCTCTAACCAAAGTAACTCAATTATTTAAAACTACTATAAATTCACATCAAATGTGAACTTTTTTTTGATGACGTAGGAACCCCAACCAATTTCAAAACTCGTTAAATGAAAATAGGTGAACAAAAAAACAAAATATACCTTTTTATATTCCAAAAAAAAATAAAAATAAATTACACCCTCCCAATTCTTGGAAATTGGAAAAACCCTTTATCAAGATTCAAGAAGCCTAGACTCCCTAGTGGCGTGTTTCTAGGTTACAAAAAGCTAACACGATTTTTGCAGTGCCCGAGACATGATGTTCTTTAGAAGCAAAGCCAACCGTTACACAGCAAATTCACTTATTTTTATTATTATTATTATTATTATTATTTTTTTTATAGATAATCCACTTTTTTACGCTTTTGATTATAATCTCTTAAAAAGTAAGATTGAAAGAAACAAACTTGCAGTTTGTATCACTTTTTGGGATCTTCTCATGCTCTTGGGGTTGGGGGTTTAGGGTCCCCCACGATGCATGTGGCTGCTTAGATCAACTATTTTTTTATTTTTATTTTTGGATTAAATTATAAGTAATTTTGCCTTTGTTTTTTGTTTTTTTAGATGTTTGAAACTCAATTTCAGTTTTTTTTCTTTGTATAAAATAAAATTTGAACTTGAATAAGTGCATTTGAAGGAAGAAGAGGACCCACTACAAATTTATTTTAATTTTGATTAGTAAAGGAAATAAGTTAACGATGTGAAGTAACTAGCTATGGTTAGACAAAATTAAGAGAGAAAAATAAACAAAAATCAATTATCTAGGTCTATTTTAACGGATCGAACATTGTAGCGACATTAAATCCATTCACTTTCGAATGTTCAAAAATCTTGCTTGCAAGAATGACTTATCTCGATCATGTGAAACAAACACAATAAAAGGCAGTGCTAGGCCTAGACAACGTCATTCAATGCTGAAATCAGCCAAGTTCAAGGGGGAAAAAAAGAACGACGTATCTCAATTAAATCTAAATAATTGGTCATGTTACGTAAAAATGAATGGACGTATCCAACATTTAAAATAGTCAATGTATAATAAATAAAAAAGTGTGAACTATTAAGTTTGTTGCGCATATTTCTTATTTAAACACGTCGCTACCACATTCCGTTCATACACAAAGTTACAAAAAGCCTCAGCGAGATTTCTTTCTTTAATTCCCTAGATCATATCACGTTTCAAATTTTGCTCAACTTACAAGAAAACGTGATTGAAAATCGATCGTCTTCACTTTAACCTACTTATTATCTAATATAATTTAGTACTGTATATCAAAGACGCGCTACCGAACGAAGCCAAGGTGTTATTTTGCATTTTTTTTTCAAAGGAATCCATCATGGGGAGGCATGTGATCCCATCCATAATCACATAACAAACTGTTTGCCGTTGACATGCTTCATAAGTGCAGACACATTTGTACAACATTAATTACAATAGTAACAACATATTTATTCTTCCTCGTGACAATGTTTTATATTCAACTCTCTGTGTTACGATAATTCCAGCTACGTACTTCGTTAATTATTGCCACCATTATTATTATTATTATCATTAATTAATTAATTAATTATCTTACGTCTAATCTGCTCAAATGTCTATTGTTAATTATAATTAAAAACAGCATTTTGCCAACCAAATTAATATAATTTTTTGCCAGTTCTAAACTCCATGCTTCGATCATTTGGTACGTCAGTGGAATGTGACTTGCTACTTCTCTACTAGACAAATATGTAAAGATAAAACAAAGTTAACTTATTATTGAATAAGAAAAATAATTGATTTTTAGTACAAGATAATTTATTTTGATAGAAAAAATTACTAAGGTTTTTTAACCGTCGCTATTATTATAAATAATCATTGCAATATTGGATGTTCATACCTTTACCGAATTAATGTTGAGTTTTCTATGACAACTAGTGAATCGTCGCTTGTCTTATGTAAGATTTTTAACTTGCAATAAATTATTTATTTTGATAGAATAATTTATCAAGGTTGTTTAACCGTCGCAATTGTTATAATTTTTTTTTTTTTATATGTATATTGAATGTTCACACCTTTACCTTCCTAATATTGAATTGTTTATGACAATTATTTAGGGATGACAAAAAAATCTGTTCAATCCGATATTCATGGGTCCCGTCTCGAATGAGGCGAGGATTACCGTCTAACCGGATAAACTGGGCCGAGACGGGGACGGAGTAGGGGGTCATCACCCTGAAGTGGGTATAGGGCGAGTACAAAATATAATCCCTATCCCGTTCAAAATTAATTTCAAATTTAAGGTTTTTATTGAACAAAAATAATAAATTTATCATCATTTTTAAAGAGAATATAAATTGTTTTTAATAAATTAGTAAAAAAGTAATAATATTTACTGACTAAAGATATAAAAAAATAAAATAAATAAAACGATAAATAGGGCAGGGGACTTGTCCCGCCCCACCCGGAACCCGTCCCGTCTCGTTTTAATCGGGTATGAGAATGAGGTAAAGTAACAAAAATACCCTACGGGACGGGGGTGAGAATGGACGACCCGTCCCATACCCGCACCGCTGTCATCTCTACAATTATTAAGTTATCACAAGTCTGTATTAATTTTTTTATGATATTATCATCGTCCTATATATTGTTGAGTTATTTTAATGATTGTATTCATGAAAGAAATCAAAGCATGAACAACAATCTTACATACGTTTTATGATGATTTTATACGGGCGCAATCATTTTTTTAGTATAGACGCAATCAGTTTGGAATGAATTTACAAGCAGTTTAATTTACAAGTAGATAAGAATAAGTGATAGATAAGTAGATAGCGAGTCAATTGAAATGTTCGATTTAAAATGAAGTTTGATAATTTATAAATTTTGCCGAAGGAATGCAAGAGAGCTCAACCAGTTTCTATTACGAGCTTCAAGTGAATCCCTTTGACTTTCTCTTTAATTAATTTTAATTAATATATCATGCTCGCACTTGATAATAACTTAATGGATGAAAAGTTTTTTATTTATAAAACGTGTTTTCATAAAGTTTGATGTAATAATTAAAATGGATATCCTAATCTTAACCATTAATTAATAATATTCGAGCCATCTCACCTCTGCATTGTCTTGAGCACCATTAACAATTTAAATATATTTAATTTAGCTAAAAGACAAGCATGACATTCTAAAGCACCCTGATAACAAGGATTACTGTCTTTTAATGATTAATTTTTATTTTTATTTTTTGATATATGTGCAATAATTTAAATGGAAACACACTAGTAATGTTTCAACTTGAAGTTAATTTCTTAATTTTTTAGATAATTCTTATTTCCACTTTTAATTAAATACTATATGATATACCTATGCATGTGCACATCACACATGACTAGAATTTACTTAATTTTTTTATTTTTTATTTTTTCTTATTCTCATCGTAACTAGTAGTGTTAAGTTTAATGAGTGATTTGATGTATTGTCGTGAAAACTTAAATAAAGAATGAATAATGTTATTCATCCCCATTGGAGTTACAATCCAAATTTAGGTGGCTCTAAATGATAGGTTAAATGAAATATGAAATTAAATAAACGTCACTTAAACTGTGAATGAATTGTTACATAAGTATTTATTATTTATTGAGAAATTTTATTGTTTAAAAATATAATAGAGAGACCAAGTTATGGCAAATAAATGAATACATATAACTAATGAGATGGAAATAATAAAATAAAAAAAAATGAAAATTCCAATCTTTTTGGTGCCTAGTAGGATGCTACATAGGCATAAAAGTAATCAAAATTATCAAAACCAAAACTCAAATAGAGCTAAAGCGTGCAAACAAAATAGGACTCAATGAAATAGTACATATGAAATATCATTACTTTTGAATGAATTATTTCTTACACACGACTCATTTTGATGTAGAAAAAAGGAAGGAAAAAACACCGTTATAGATACAGGACAATCACAAGTCCGTGGATTTCATGAATATCGGATTATGATCAAGATTTTGTTTTTATCTCTTTTCCCGTTGCATCACATTTGAATAGGCCTAGCTTCATGGGAATTTAACATTCATTGAAATCTGCAATATAGAAGAGTAACAATTTTTCTTTATTTGCCTCGAAAAACATTTGAAATAGAATAATATTTTTTTTTCTCATAATTAATTCAATATATCGATTTATTTAGTTTTTTATGTTATATCTTAGCAGTTGTCCTTCATTTCCTTATATAGAGATGGTCTATTAAATTATCATCCACAATTAGCATAATCTTTGAGCAACTAAATAATAATTTAATAATTGAAATATAATAGGCATGGTATGATTTGATCCGATTTTGATGAAAATCGTATCGAACTAGAGACCAATGAGAATTTTATTTACATGGATTCTACGCGCATCTACGAGAACAAATCAAACCATAATCAATTGGTTTTGGTCGGTTTAGTCCGATTCATCCTATGTAATGTTCAGTGTAAATTGTTGTGTTAATTTCCTAGTTCCGCCTTCATTCTATCTATTTCAGGTGGCAAAGGTGTTAGAGAATTTATGGAATGAAATTGATCTCATGCTCTCAATGAATAGAATAAAAACTTGCTTATGCCGTAAGAGAACCATAAGTAAAGTTATCTTATCAGTAGTGAGAAATTTCTGCCCTATTCACTGTGGATAGGGGATCATAGTTATATATGAAATATAGAGAATTTAGTCTTTTTCTTCCCATCGTTGTTGCTTCTTTGTCACTAGTGCCAATCAAAATGTGAAATTGATTTCGAACAAAATATTATTTAATGAAAAATTTGAAATTAATCCAATGAACTAGTCAATTTTAGTTTTTTTTAAGACAAAAGGAGAAAAAGAATATACATGAATATATATATATATATATAGTTTTGATTTGAATTTCAATTACATACTATATTTGCTTGTAAATAACAAGATGGTCATTTACAAAAATGAAAATAAAACACAAAAATTCACATCAAAATTCAAAAGGCACGACTACTATTTAAAATAAAATATCGCGATTTTACCATTAGAAATTATTTTACGGTGACCAGTGTTGCTATCACTTACAAAATCAGCAATACAAAGGATAGTTGCATTCACAAACGTACTCAACAATGAAAATCCCATCGGTAAAGCTTAATATTATTCACATGCGGATTTCCATTGGTGAAAGTGCTCGTTATATAAAAAAAATCCCAAACTATTATTTTAGTTAAATTCTTTCATAATATGGCAATTGAAATATTATTTTTTGTGCTTTTTTTAAAAAATAAAAACTTGGCTTTCACACATGAAAATATACTTCAAAATAAGTTTCAATATTGTCCAAATACTCTAGCACTACAAAAGCAAACAAACTTAAGATTACAAAACAAAACACAAAAGGCCAAAATAATTAGCTTATAAGTAAAAACAAATGATTCTGAGAGAGATTTGTTTGATTGCTTGGGCAGTGTACTAGAATGTCATGGTA
>CAIGRQ010075696.1:0-11482 GCA_903798375.1 Fraxinus sp. D2006-0159
TTCTTCATGAATTTGGGTATCAAACCTACAAACATACAATTTTACACAATAAGGCGTAGAAATTAACTCAATTTCAATCCCAATTAAATACAAAAATGTTAAATAAGTGTGTAAAAACACACTTATCAGCTGCTATAATACGTTTTTTTAACATGGTTACCACACAATTTGATGCCAAAATTAAGTGCTTCAGATTAGATAATGCACATGAGTTGGCTTGTAAAAGTTTCTTTGCTCAAAAGGGTGTTATGCATCAGTTCAGCTGTGTTGAGAGGCCACAGCAAAATTCAATTGTTGAAAGGAAACATTAGTACTTGTTAAATGTAGCTCGAGCCTTGTTCTTTCAGTTTAGAATTCCCATTCATTACTAGTCTGAATGTGTACTAACTGCTGCATACCTCATCAATAGAACTCCACCTCCCATTTTAAATCACAAAACACCTTATGAAATTCTGTATGGCAAACCTGCTGATTATTTCAACCTTCGTGTCTTTGGTTGTCTAAGCTTTGCTTCCACACTTATTACACACATAAATAAATTTCAACCTCGTGCTAGATTAAGTGTTTTCATAGGTTATCCCTCAGGAGTTAAAGGATTCAAACTTCTTGATGTTGCCTCAAAATAGATTTTTATTTTCAGAAATGTCATTTTTCATGAATAAACTTTTCCTTTTCATACCATAATTCAATCTGATCAAGTGCTAGATCCTTTTCCTGACCTAGTGCTACCTTCCCCCACTCTATCTCCACCTATTTTTCCACCTATCAAACCTGTTCATGATCATCAGGAGCCAAATACATAGGATACTACTATCCCTTCTCCTCCAACTGATACACATCAATCTACTGAAACACATAACACTGAATTACCTGATCTGTTAGAATCTATCAGAACATCAAATCTTGAAGTTAGAAAGTCCACAAGATCTTTTCGACCTCCAAAATACCTCCATGATTACCACTGTAATCTGTTATCTCATGATGATCAAAATTCCTTTCATTCTCCATATCACATAAGCAAATTTGTCTCCTACCAAAATCTGTTAAACTCTTACAAACACTATGCCCTATCCATTTCCTCACAGTCTGAACCTCAATTTTTCCATCAAGCAGTCAAATTCCCTCAATGGTGTGAAGCCATAAAGCTTGAATTAAAAGCCATGGAAGATAATCATATTTGATCTATTGTGAAATTACCACCTGGGAAACACACTGTGGAATGTAGATAGATTTATAAGAACAAGTTCAAAGTTGATGGTTCACTCGAAAGACATAAGGCACGCCTTGTTGCCAAGGGGTACACCGAACAAGAAGGGCTCGATTATTTTGATACCTTCTCACCTGTAGCCAAGGCAGTTACAATCAAGTTAATACTTACTCTTGCAACTCACTATGGATGGCATTTGGTTCAACTAGATGTGAATAATGCCTTTTTAAATGGTGATTTGTTTGAGGAGATATATATGGACCTCCCACTTGGTTATGATTTGCTTAGGCCATCCAAACAGGGGGGAGAAAATGGTATGCAAGTTTCATAAATCATTATATGGCCTAAAGTAGGCTTCGGGACAGTGGAATTCAAAATTTACTCATTCTCTTATACAACATGGTTTTACACGGTCAAAGACGGACTATTCTCTTTTCACAAAAGGGACATGGCTAAATTTTGTGGCTTTATTAGTTTATGTGGATGATATTGTAATAACTGGACCAAACATTAAGGTGATAAATTCTTTGAAAGCTTTTCTGCACTCACAGTTCAAGCTCAAAGATCTGGGCTTTCTGAAATATTTATTGGGTATTGAAATTGCTAGACCATCCTTTGGAATTGCTATATCACAAAGACAATACACAATGCAGCTCCTTGAAGATGCTAATTACCTGGATTGTAAGCCTGTTAACAGCCCCATGGATAATAAACTAACTCTCAATCAACATGAAGGGGATTTGCTCCCTAATGCCTCCCATTATAGGAGGTTAATTGGGAAGCTTCTATACTTAACTTTGTCATATCCTGACATAACTTTTGCTGTGCATAAGTTGAGCCAGTATGTTTCCAACCCAAGTATGCCACACTTAAAGGCAGTTCATCACCTGCTGAGATACTTAAAGGGTCACCCTGGATAAGGACCGTTATTTCCATCACATACGTGATCAAATAATGTCATTAACATTAAAGCATTCTCATATGCTGATTGGGGATCTTGTATTGATACTCGAAAATCAACCACTGGGTTTTGTATTTATGTTGGCAACTCAATGGTTTCATGGAAATCCAAGAAGCAGCCTACTATATCTCAATCTTCAGCAGATGCAGAGTACAGGGCACTTGCTTCAGCTGTGAGTGAAATCATATGGATCAGACAGTTGTTGATTGATTTACAAGCTCGTACCTCTACACCAGCCACACTTTTTTGCGATAATCAAGCAGCCATTCAGATTGCCACCAACCCTATATTTGACGAGCGAACAAAACATATAGAGGTTGATTTTCACTTTATACGTGACAAGATTAATTCTGGGATTATCAAAATCCTTTCAGTCCGTTCAAGACATCAACTTGCAGACCTTGTCACCAAGCCATTGCCTCCTTCATCTTTAGCTCAATTACTATCCAAGATGTGCATAAAAGACATTTATTGCACATCTTGAGGGGGAGTATTAGAAATAATTCTTCCTTTCCTTGATGTAATTAGAAAGTTATATAGTTGATTTTTCTTTCCTTTTCCAGCTGGAAGTTAGTTGTGCCAGCTGGACGTTAGTTGTTAGTTTTTCCCGCCTATTTCTTACTTTTAGTGTTGAATTTTCAAGAAATGAAAATATTTTTCCCTCCAAACGTGTTGCTGCTCCCAGCTTCAATACGGTAGGCTAAAGTTATTAAAATTAAAAGATTTTAAATTATATATTTTGTTTGATTAAAATTTCAAACACGATCCATTTACAAGTAATCAGAAGACGGACAAGTATCTACATTTTTACACAATCCTGAATTCCAGATCCACCCATTTCCCGGTGAAGGGCAATTTAGGTATTTAATACCCACAAATCGTAAAATTCGCTCCACCAACATCCCCTTCCTTTTTCACCCGGCCCCCGGGTCTCCCCAGAGTCTTCCTCCGCCCTTCCCCTCGTCCCGCCACCACCTATCAAAATGATGAAACTACCCTTCATCCTCCCGTACATCATCCTCATTTTCCTCCTCCGTCCCGCCGCAGCCGAGATCAAGTCCCTCAAGATCAACTCCGATTCCCGGGCCATGATCCTGTTCGAGCGATTCGGCTTCACACACACCGGCCATGCCAACATTTCCGTTTCTTCCGTCTCCGTAATCTCCTCCGTCGCCTCGCCAGACCCCTCCCGCCTCGGTTTTTTCCTCCTATCAGAGGAATCCATCATCCAAGTGCTCTATGAGCTCCAGCAGAACCCTTCTTTTTGCGTCCTCGATTCTAAGTACGTCGACCTTTTATTTACTTTCAGGGACCTATCCCCTCCTCCCCGCTCCTCATTCACACATTCTTACCCGATTACCTCCCCGAATGAATACTCCCTTTTCTTTGCCAATTGTGCCCCTGAATCCACGGTTTCAATGGATGTCACGACCGAGCTTTATAATCTTGATGATCGTGGCCGTGTCAAGGACTACTTGTCTGCTGGACTTACCCAGTTGCCCACCTTATATTCATTCTTTTCTATTCTTTATTTTGTTTTTTTCTGGTTCTGGGTTTCCTTTTGTTTAAAAAATAGGACGTCTGTGCATAGAATCCATGCCCTTATGGGTCTTTTGGTAATTATGAAGGCAATGAATTTGCTCTGTGCTGCTGAGGATAAGCATTATGTGAAGGTTACAGGCACCCCTCATGGATGGGATGTGTTGTTTTACATTTTTCAGTTTATTAGGGTGATACTGTTGTTTACGGTGATCATTTTGATCGGTACTGGGTGGTCGTTCTTGAAGCCCTTCTTGCAGGAGAGGGAGAAGAAAGTGTTGATGATCGTGATCCCGCTGCAGGTGTTGGCGAATGTGGCTTCCATTGTGATTGGGGAAACTGGGCCGTTTATTAAGGATTGGGTGACATGGAATCAGCTTTTCCTGTTGGTGGATATTATTTGTTGCTGTGCAATTCTTTTCCCGACTGTGTGGTCTATTAGATCGTTGAGGGAGACGTCAAAGACCGACGGGAAGGCTGCGAGGAATCTGTCTAAATTGACCCTTTTTAGGCAGTTTTATATTGTGGTTATTGGGTACTTGTACTTCACGAGAATTGTGGTGTTTGCGCTCAGGACCATCGCTGCTTACAAGTACCAATGGGCGTCGAATGCAGCTGAGGAGATTGCAAGTCTTGCATTTTATGCTGTAATATTCTACATGTTTAGGCCAATGGAGAAGAACGAGTATTTTGNTTACAAGTACCAATGGGCGTCGAATGCAGCTGAGGAGATTGCAAGTCTTGCATTTTATGCTGTAATATTCTACATGTTTAGGCCAATGGAGAAGAACGAGTATTTTGTGCTTGATGAGGAGGAGGAACAGGCAGCAGAGATGGCTCTTCGAGAGGAAGAATTTGAGCTCTGATTGGGATCTAATTGCTGTTAGTTTATTCTAACTGGATCTCCTTTTTGCAATTATACGGCCCTCACATTTACTCATTGTGAGTTGTTTAGCGAAGTTTATGTAGGTTTGATACAAAATGTCCCTATCTGCATACTGTCTTGACCTTTTATTTTCCTTTGATTTTGTCTTCATTGACATCGGATTTTACTTCTGATAGTGACATTTAATTTTGGATAGTGGAAGTATTTTGTCTTTTGCAATGCTTCATTTGCTAATATGTATTCCCTAGTTACTTGTCTTTGAAGATCATTACCTCTGTTCAGAATCTTTTCATTTATTGATTTCTTAGGCCTTCGTCATTTTATGCAGTTAATTTTTCTTGTTATCTTCCTCAGTTTTACCAGATATTGTGTATCTTTGTCCTATCATTCGATGCCATTGTCCTGTTACAAGGCTTCTTTCTGTACAAATGGAATTTCTCTTCTTGAAACTTGTTTCTGTAATGCTTAGTTGATATAGTCCATGTTTGGTTGAGCAAAAAATATGAATCAAAATCTAAATCAAAGTCAGCAATTAATTTTAATCACATTTCATAAACTTTTAACAAAATCTACTAAAAATCTTATTTTTATCTAAACCAAACAGAGCATAGTTTGTTTGATGAATATTGAACAGCTCATTTTAAAAGTTTAAGCTTAGAAATGGGATGGATTTAATTATTGAACTATCCCTCTTGCTTATATAGGTTGGATTCACTCTTCAATCAAATGCACAATTTGTGGAATTTTCATACATGGATACATGGATGGCAGAGAGATTGGTAACCTAGTTTGTGTCTAGTAAGAGTAAATTACAGCACCTCATTAAAAACTTTAGTGAATAGAGAAGAGACGAATTAATTTCTCCTATTTTATCGTCCACCATTTAGAAAATTTTCTTGCTAATCTATGCTTGAATTCATTTTCTTTTACATGATTTTATGTCGAGTTGGTTAAAATTCACTAGTAGACCTGCTAACCCTAAGTTTAACTGGTAAGGGTCATTGGTCACCAAGATGCAATCCATGGCCCAATGTTGATGGAAACTATTTCTTGATTGTTTTCTGGAATACCTTTTTCCCCTTTCTGCTATGATAAAAAGTTAGTAGTGCCTATATAGGAAGTTATGTTCTACTTCTAAAATTACCAACCAGCCCAGCCCTCAAAAGAAGAAAGGAAAAGAAAAGAAAAATGTTTTTTTATTTTATTTTATCTGGTTTTAATTCTTTGCTTTTCAAAATCCTAAGGTTTGGAACTTGCATTGCTCTTTTCTAGAAGCACAACATGTGGACCAGAGAAAGTTGGTCGCTTTGTGGCAACATTTGCTGAAGCATTAGCTATAGGCACCGAGTGGGGGTGATGTTGAATGCGAGCCTCACAGGTGAGCAACATGGAGTATACTTCATCTAAGGAAAGATGATCTTCTCAGGATGAGATTGTGGTGACTAGTGAGTCATACTCAGGCCCAAGCCAGTGAAAATTTAAGTGACGATCTCGTCACATTTCATGGCTTGACCAGCCATTGCAAGAGCATCAGTCATGCATTTGATCTGCATGAAGTACTCACTAGCGGATTGAGTGGTCTTACGAGTATTGGTGAGTTGAGATCTCACCTGAATTGCTTGATTCCGAGATTGGGAAGCAAAGGCAAAGGTAAAGACCATCCACATGGCATTAGAAGTATCACGGTGAGCAACTTGTGCAAGGATTTCATCACTGAGTGAGGCATTGAGGCAGCTTAGGATCAAGTTATCCTATGTTTCCCTAGTCTTTTCCCAAGTCTCGAACAAAGGGTTAGGAGACTTAGTTCCATCAGCAGCACTGAGTTCCTTCAGTGGTGACTTTAGAGTTCCATCGACATACCCAAAGACCTTTTGGCCTTTCAGATACAGAAGCATCGTGGCCTTCCAGGTTAGGTAGTTTTGGCGACTGAGTTTGGCGACATTGATGGAGGAGGGGGGATCGAAAACAGGGAGTTGATCTATATTTTCATCTTTATTCGATGTACCCTTAGCATGCCCCGCAAAATTGTGGCTCGTTTGAGCAGACCAATTTTGAATTTTGCGTGCTCATTTTTTGAGTTTTAATCAGATCGAATTACTCATTGGAGTTTAATGAGCTTTGATACCATGCAAAATCAAACGGTGGATAGAATTGAAGGTTAATTTCATTGCCTTGAATTATATACGTACAAGACTCGAATTTAAATAATACAGATGCCTAACTGATTATAAATATTTGCTGTAACTAATTACAAAGACTTTAGACTCGTGTAAGTGTGAAGTGTTTAAAACTCAAACTTGAATATCCCAAAATCATGTCGCTCCAATCTGTTCAGCAGAAGACATGGTGTCTTCAGTTACAGCAGCTCCAATAGAGCATAATGCTTTGAGGTGTGAATTCCTATCTTCTGCTAATAATCATAAAGCCGTGCATATATTAAAGGGAAAATTGCAGCTGGGTTCCAAACATTTTCACACCACAATCCCAAATGTAATGACAGTTTACCAAACTATCACAAATTACCATCCAAATTAACTAACTTTTTTACTATAAACAAGGAAAATAACTTATAAACACTGTTTTGACAATTATAACCGCACAAATGCATAAACACGTCACATATGATACAGAACTCCTCTCGGACCATATTCTTTTTTATAAGATTGGTTCATAGAATTATTTTTGGTATCCAAATCAAAAGGATAGATTCCCATGAGAACATTTAATAATGTGGACCCAGTGAGACATACATAATTAATCAGTATCAGCACCTACCATGCACCAAAATAACACAAATCAAAACCCTTCATTAACCAAAATCAAACAGAATGAACAGATATTTTTCATTTAATTAAAGATTAAACTAAGCAAAATTTATCACAAATGTGAACGTACAGAGAAAATCAATAATGAGACGGCCGTCACACAGTCGACCCGTTGATCTGCCGAAGAAAGCGCGTCCATTCGGAAATTTAATGGGTATACCGAGTCCGCCAACGAGTCCGCCAGTGTCCGAGTTGGAATCGCCGAAATTGAATATGATTGATGGTTTTTTGCACAGTGAGAGAACTGGATTTGACAGTGAGGAGAGCAAAATGCAAAGGAAAATTGCCTTGAAAATGTTAACTGTTGAGAAATTCATGGCCACTTGCTTTGGTTTCAGTGGCAGTATCAGTATTAGCAGTGGCTTTATGTTTTTGTGTTTTTACGAGAGAGGTATAAATGAAGGAAAGTTGGAACCAACGGACATAAACGGAAAATTCCAATTGGGTTCCAAACCTTTGAAGTTGTGATTATAGGGTCTCGACCGTTTCATTTCTGACACTCTAAGCCCCTATTTGGCCTCGATTTTTAAAATTCATTTTTAACCATACATTTATAGGATCCACAATTTTTATCTACTTTTTAGCCTCACGTTTGATAATTTATTTATCAAAATCTATCAAAAATCTATTTTTTATCTAATCAAATAAAGGGTAAATCTCTAAATTAGGAATAAAAATAGGATATGACAGGACTGGAATGATATGGTTATGAACCTTTTGTGCACTCTGAATCCCATAACTAGGGATTGAAAAGGGACATAACAACGTGGATGGTCATCCCATTTTCGATTTGTTGAGAATTTTTGACAACAAAAATTAAAATATTCTCATTCATCGCCTTCATTTAATTAATTTTTTAAATACATTTGAAATTGAAAAACGTAAATCAAAGTAAAATAAAAAGATTGGAAGCGGTTCAAGAAATTCAGAATGAGTACCATGCTCCTCATTCCTGTCCTATTTACGAGTGGTAGTTGGATAATGCAAGACAAGGTTGAGAGTGGAATTTTTTTCAAATCCTACTCTAAACTTATGACGGTTGGCCATTGCATGCTTTTTGTAAGTTAAGGAATCGAAGTGAATATTTGATACCCTAGTTGGAATTTTTCATAACGATAGAGGTCGTGACTAAAGTCAAATTAGTTGGGCGAATCCTGAAACATCAATTATTTTTTATATATATTCTGTTACAGTCGTTTCCTACAATCCAACGTCATTTCCTTTTATAGCCGAACTCTTTCACTACACATTCGAAATTCTCAAAATTAAATTGAGGTCTGAAATTCATATATTCACGTTACGAAGCATATTTTCGCCATCGGAGACGACAAACAGGTAACGTTTTTCATTGATTTTGATAACAAATTGAACGATTTCACCCACATTCATGCTTCACGTCACAGATTTGGAAATCAATTTGGTGAAATATAATCTGAATTCGCACAAGAGAATACAATCCGGGTAATTAATTCGATTATTTTGTTCAGAGCTATCAATGTACATTTTCAGCAACTAAATCCAGTTCTAGTCACGTAAGTGTTGATCGTGTTCGTATATGTGACTAATGTGTGTACTCGGATATGTGAACAGTCAATTATCTGTGAATTGTTACTAGATATCATTTACCATGTGTGATCGTCATGTGTCCTGCTTTTATTGAAATGTGAACTGAAAATACATATATGTGACCATGAATGAACAACTAAGAACTAGCAAATAACAAAATGTGACCAAACTGCGACCACATATTAACTGTGACATGATAATATCTATCTCTTACCATACATGATAATATCTATCTCTTACCATGCATGATCGACCTGTGACATGCAAATATTGAAATGCGACCTTAAAATGCGTATATGTGACCATGAATGAACATATAAGAGCTTGCAAATAACGAGATGTGATCAAATATTGAAAAGTATAGTAAGTGACTTTCATCATCACATTACAATTCATTGTATACTGAGTACTGTTAGAAGTGTGGTAAGTGAACTGGCATTACATTAATTTTGGTCATGTGTGACTTGGTCGAGAATGTGACCATAATGTCACATTACCAACTGTGAAGGTGATATCTGCATTTGTAACTACTCAAATCATGGTGTGTGATGAAATAGATAATGGTTGTAGATGAAACGCGACATGTGTGACTCCCAATGTCACCTACAATTTTTTGTCATATATTACTTGTTCGGAAATGTGCTTTCATTTTAATTCATGAATGCCTTTATTAACTGTGTGAATTATACTGCGTTAATCACTATGAATTTGAAGTTGTAGAAATGGTGTATTTGCATGGAGCTCAATCGTCATTGGCGTTGGTAGACTGTGGATGCAATTATGTAAACCTTGTTGACACAGTTATGACATAGTTCAATTTGGATCCGATGAGGGTGGCAGTGTCGTTGAAGTATGTACTGAATGATTTTTCCGCTATTTTTGATATAAAAAAACGACAGAAATGTGCAATCATACCTTTTGCTGAAGGAAATGCACCGTGATCTTGCTACATACCCAGCAATTGTTGATGTGACTGCTGCAGAAGTAGAAAAATCATCTAATATGGTTCCGGTTAACCTTTCTCCTACTGGTGAGCTTTGTACACTGCAGGATATGGCAACGACAAATGCAGAGTAGGAATTGAAAAATCAGGTCATATTTGGGACAAAGAAATCACAGTTGTGTCTATTGCAGATGCTAGAGATGTCGAAGAAGGAAGAGTTTTCTGGGATAAAGATATTTTAAAATTGAACCTATTTTTTTTTTTTTTGCCATACAGAATATGTTTGAGTTTATGGTTGAATGGTTTGACAAGAAAGAATATGTTGTGAGGTGTTCACAACAACGTTGTAGCTGGATTTATAGATCGTCAAAATGGGGTAAAACAAATCTATTTAAGATTCGAAAGGTGGGTAGTCACACATGTGCATCGAATGTCGTGTTGGGTCACACAGGCAAGTATCAACTGCAGTTGTGTCTTCTAGCATCAAGTAGAAGTACACATCATCCAGTACCATATACACACAGAAGGATATATGCAATAATATGTTGCAGACTTGTGGTGTTTATTTGAATTATTCGAAAGCATGGAGATCCCGGGAGCATACCTTAAAGATGGTTAGGGGTGATCCAATTCGATAAGATACCAAGCTTCTTCCACGTGCTTCGACAAAAGAATCCTGGTACGGTCATAGAGTTGGAGGTTGATCCAATTCGGTAAGATACTAAGTTTCTTCCGCGTGCTCCGACAAAAGAATCCTGGTACGGTCATAGAGTTGGAGGTTGATAGTCACAGTAGATTCAAGTATTGTTTTATGGCACTTGGTGCATCAATACGTGGATAGAAGCATTGTTAGCCTGTAATCGTGGTCGACGGTACGTACTTGAATGATCACTACAGTGGTACCCTTTTCACAGCATGTACATAGGATGCAAATAACAACATATTCGTTCTTGCTTTTGGAATTGAGGATAATGAGAACGATAAATCTTGGAGATGGTTTTTCAAGAATCTGAAAAAGGCATATGGTCACAGAGAAGAAATGTGTTTTGTGTCAAATCCTCATATCAGTATGAAGAATGCAATAGACCATGTTTATCCGGGAACATATCATGGTATTTGTTCATATTATTTGTTGCAAAATTTGAAGTCATATTATGAAAAATCAAAACAGAATATTACACATGCTTTCAACTCAGATGTCTACACTTACACGTTGGAAGAATTTGAATATAACATGAAACGTCTGAACACAGTGAACGAGAAGATTTGTGGATGTATTGAATTACATCTGAATACATTGCATATACATTGAAATGGTCACATGTCAATTATATGGTATTAATTTATAGTGTACATTTTGCAGGCTGAAGTTGGACCTGAAAAGTGGTCATAATCCATATGCTGGCAAACAGATATTCTACAATAACATCAAATATTGTAGAATTAGTCAATGGGGTTACCAAGATAGGGAAAAATGACCTAATTATATCATTGCTGGAGTCATTGCGACAAACTATACAAAATTGGTTATGTAAACATAGAGACGATGCACATG
>CAIGRQ010075712.1:0-21810 GCA_903798375.1 Fraxinus sp. D2006-0159
CTTAAGTTCTTATTTAGGTCCCGTTCGGTAGAGATTAAAATCGGATTAAAATTGAAAAATTAGCCGTTATTGTTGACTTTTATTAGACGAGTGAGACCCAATAACGACTATATTTTCAATTTTAATTGAATTTTAATCAGTACCAAATGGGCCCTAAAATAGTTTACACGTAATCCCAATTTTTTTTTTCTAATTTTTTAATCACACGGTTTCCAAAAAATCACTATTCAAAATATCATTTTTACATAATAATGACCATCAAACATAGAGTTAATATCTTGAAAAATTAATCGTTCAAGTTATTTCTTGTACAAATAAAACACAAAAAATGAGATGAAGAGAGCATTGTGTAAATATAAAAATGAACATTCCTCTTCTACTCAAAAAGAGTTTACAATAGTGGGTCATTCATTTATCGAAATTTTACTGTATATAGAAGGCACATTTGTTTAATTAAATTTTGATACCTGCACAATTTTCAAAATGAGCGATAGCTATTAGCTATTGCATTGAATTATCTCGTTTAAAAGCTCGAGTTTTTAAATAATAGTCATATTTATTTAACACAAAGTGAAGCAATTGCTATCTTTCTCGCGGGATGTTATTAAACAATATTAGGATGTTATTGTTGTATACCAATAATAACAGTACCGAAGTTGTGTCTTGGATGAAGGATCCACTAAAAAAGTGGCAACCAAGGTCCACTTTTTTGTTAAGACGCATCACTAAAATTTTAGAATCAAACACAGTACGTGTCGAAAATTCATCACCACTCGTGAAATGTGAGCTCGCATTGCTTAGAACCTGTTTGGTAGAGATTAAAATTGAAAAACTAACCGTTATTATTGACAAAATAATCTGCCCATCCTGGGTTACTGCCAGTATAAAAGTTAAAATTAACAATGATTTGTACGAGAATTAAACACAACAACCAACTCCGACGTCTTATTTTTATGAATCATGCTACATGTACATTTTCTTTGACAACAATTTTGATATTGTGCCACGTGTCTTGATATCATTGGACATTTTTCAAAAAAAAAAAACACACACATTCCCGCCCATCAATTTGAAACTCAATGGAGTGTAAACCACAATGTACACAAGACAATGCACAAGTGGTTTTATCCTATTTTTATTTAGTGCAAAATAAATTCTTTACGAAAAGGGAAAACAATAGAATAAGACTAAAAGTACTTATTGACATAATCGATCAAATGAATCATATACACACGAAGGGGTATTGAGAGGGGCGAACTTTTATTCAGCTCGTTTCACTAACGAGTCGAGCAACAATTTGATCACGTGTTCTGCTTGTCGAACGAGTAAGGTTGGTAGCAAGCTCTTTAATTCATGTGAACTGCTAATCGAATTGACAAATATAAAAATAAAATAAAATAAAATATGCAATGACAAAGCAAGAAAAAATATGGCAAGCTGATGAGGCAAGTCGGACTTTTGTTGAGCGAGTCGAGCATCGGCTCACTGCATTTAACACCCCTATAAACCGGTCTCATTTTACTTTAAAAAAAAAAAAAGAGAGACTTTTAAAGCTTCACCTAGGGTGCGTTCGGTAGAGAGTAAAATTGGATTAAAATTAAAAAATTAATCGTTATTGTTGATTTTTATTAGACAAATGAAACTTAATAACGACTATATTTTAATTGGATTTTAAGCACAACCAAACACGGCTAAACATAAAGCCACTGTAGAAGATCACAACGCGACTTCAGTTGAAATTGGACAAAATTGGAGAGAACGTAACACAGCAATAGCAATAGAGGACCGACGCTCACCGGTGTAATCCCATAAACTGAACCCTTAATTCTCAGTAATTCTGATCGATTAATCCGATCGTCAAAGTTTTAATCTGTAAGCTCATAAACGACTGAAAAACCTCAAATCAATCGAGCGAAAATGGATGCGGCTCTTCCAATTATACTACTTTCCCTGATTATTGGAGCTTTGATCGCATTTATAGTATTCGGAAGCTATTTCCGGAAGCGTAAATCTGAAATAGAATCAATTGCCCGACCCGAGTCGCTTAATTCCAATCCGAAACCTTCTTCAAAGCCTTCAACCACCAAAAAATCGCAGCNAAATCAATCGAGCGAAAATGGATGCGGCTCTTCCAATTATACTACTTTCCCTGATTATTGGAGCTTTGATCGCATTTATAGTATTCGGAAGCTATTTCCGGAAGCGTAAATCTGAAATAGAATCAATTGCCCGACCCGAGTCGCTTAATTCCAATCCGAAACCTTCTTCAAAGCCTTCAACCACCAAAAAATCGCAGCCCAAATCTCACTCTCACTCGCACACCGCCGATAAAGTAATAAAATTATTCTCATTTTGTTGATAGATGTGTATATATAATTATATGGTGTGTGTAGTAGGTTGTATATAATTTGTTTTAACATTTTTGGGTGTAATGTGGAATACAGGATGTGGCCAAGAAGCATCACCCGTTGGATTTGAATACGTTGAAAGGGCATGGGGATGCTGTTACAGGCCTATGTTTTTCTCCAGATGGGCGTAGTTTAGCAACTGGTAAATAGCCTAGTTTTAATCCCATTTTGTTTCGGTTAATGTCAAAGAATTGTATTTCACAGTTTGGTGCATGATTAGGAGGATTCTGTACCTGGGTTTCGTGTAGGTGGTATAACTTTTGGTTTAATTGTGAGAACAACTTGTGTTATTTGTGGATTGCCTGATTGTTGAAACTGTAGCTCATAGTGAAAACCTGTTTTGGTGAAAAGGAGACTTTTGTTCAAATATGCATTTTGGGAAATAACAGAGCTAGTTTTATTGAAATGTGTATTTTGAATGCCACCAGTAAATTTTAAATGAGAAATTTGCCCGCTCTAGCTGGTGCTCCTTTATATTGATATTGGTTCAAGATGACCTTTTTGAGGTTTGACAGTATGGTAAATTTAGCCCGGAACAGGAGTGATCAGTTGTTTCTTATGCATATTCTTGTGTTGGCCTGCCTTGTGACTGCAGGGAGCATTTATGATTTGATGGATGGTGTTAAGGTTATATTCTACTAATTGCTGGCTTTATATGACACTTGTGTGGATTTCTTCCATTATGTTGGCCTTCTAATTACATGGAACATCCATACATTGGAGCTTCTATGGCTTGCTGGATGTTGTTAAGACTATATTCTACTACTTGCTTGCATACTTGATACGACACTTGTGTGGATCTTTCCTCCCGAGTGGTTTGAAAAACAGTGTTCTCTGTGGACAATTTATATTCTAGACTAGATTTTCTTTTCAAACAATGTATAGGAATTAGAATTATAATACATTTTATGCTTTGGCGTCTTTTTCTGTTGTATGTCTGTTAACTTTATACATGCTAATCTGATCAAATGAATTTGAAAGATGTAAAAAATAGTATATTACATGCAAATGTAGGTCTTATAGCTTTCTCTTTCTTCTAGTTCTGTCTTATCAGGCATTTGGCATCTTAGGTTCTGACATTGAAGTAACGTCCTTATGTTGTACGTAACATATTGTTTGTGGGTACAGCTTGTGGAGATGGTGTTGTCAGGATTTTCAGGTTGGATGATGTCTCAAGTAAAAGTTTCAAGTACGGATCTCTACTAACCTACTTATCTCCACATAACTATTATGCATGTATCTTTTTTATTGCCATCGATTAAATCTTTCCCAATTTACCTAGGTTTCTGAGAATTAATGTGCCTGCTGGTGGTCATCCTAAAGCCGTGGTATTTGCCGATAACGCATCATCTGTGGTAGTGGCTTCCCAGACACTTACTGGTGCATCTTTATATTTGTATGGGGAGGAAAAACTCAATACAACTGGTGAACAGAAGCAGCAGGCTAAGCTTCCACTCCCTGAAATTAAATGGCAACACCATAAAGTTCACGATAAGAGGGCCATCCTCACTTTGGTGGGAACTAAGGCAACTTATGGCACTGCTGATGGAAGCACAATTATCGCTTCATGTTCTGAAGGTATTTCTGATATCTTTCTTTTGTCTTGTTATATCAAATTATTTGAAGATTTCTTAAAGAATCATCTATTTAGTGAAATATTTCCAATCTTGTTGGTTATTTTCATTTTTCCATAGAGATATAAAGAAGTTTTGATTATGCTCAATATGAATTTGTATTGAGTAGAATGTATATGTCTATAGTAACCTCTTATGGTTCAGTAAAAAAAAGGTCTTTATGGTTCAGCATTTTCTTAATTTTCTTTCTTCTTTTTGATCCTATGAAAATTTTGCTTTTCCAGATGAACATAATTAAGTTTGCCTCTGTTTGACAACTATTATCCAAAAGCTCTATTTTCTATGTACTCATTTTCAACCACACAATCAGGCAATAAAATATTTTGCACATACACCCAAAATTTTTCTTTACTTTTTAACCACACATTCTCCAAAAATTTACTATTCAAATAGACTTTGTTTTTGGGTTTTAAAGGCCATCAAACAGGGGCTTAATGATCAGCAATGATCATATCATACAAAAGTAATGACAATAGGTGCCTTTGTTCTTTTTAGATTCACCAATCCATCCATTCATTAATTTTACATTTTTATTTTTAACTGTTTTCTACTTTATCATTTACCATGTTTTCTTTATCTAAAACTTTTGAATCTATTGATTGTAGATCTATGGCTGGAATCAACATCTTTCAGTTCTATTGTTGTCCATGGTTAATAACATATGTTTTAGTTAATTAGCTACTTGGCACTTATTTCTGACAAACCTAGTTAAGTTTTTGGTTTATGGTCGATTCCCATCCTTTGAACGCCCTTTAACTGCAAACATTAGTAAACAAGTAAAAGGTGCTGAATAAAAATCAGTATTAAGTCAGTAATGGTTGCTATGTGTAGTAGCGGTCTTGGTATTTCCCTATATTACCTGATTAATTCGTACTCTCACTTATTATTGTGGTTGAAGGTATTGAAATGTGTCAATTGTATGATGGCAGAACTAGCTCAGTTTTTCACATCCTCCTTTTGTTCTAAGGAAAAGAAAAGATTCAAACACATTAACTTCTCTTTTCTCTTGAATTTTCTGTTACTCTTCAGGTACTGACATTATACTTTGGCATGGAAAAACTGGAAAGATATTGGGTAATGTAGATACAAATCAGCTCAAAAACACAATGGCCACCATATCTCCAAATGGACGTTTTATTGCTGCTGCTGCTTTTACTGCTGATGTGAAGGTCAAAATTCCCTTCTTTTTTCTGCATGTTCAATTAATTTAGCGACAGTTGCATTATATTCTGGGTCCATTTATAATCCCACATTAAAGGCTTTGAATTTGGTTGTAAGTTGTAAATTACTACGTGAGTGGGCGTGCCTGCGTACTTCTGTGTGCTATGTTTCATGTTTCACTTTCACTTTCACTTTCTCTATTGATTTTGTTCTTTTAAAGAAATATGTAAATCAGTTACACAAGCTTCTGTTTAGGACAATAGAGGAGACTTATGAAATCGTTCTTGTAATTCACTCTTTGGCCTTTTGTTTTTAATATTTCATGTTTTCTTTCTGGTGTATAATTCTCCATCATGGGAATTTAATTGCTCAATTTCATGGGGCAAATTGCTCAAATTGTAACATAATGGACTTGAAACTTTTGAGATTTCCGTTTCATTGGCAACCTGGAATTTATCTTTAGTTCTGAAGAAAGTCTTTACTCTTTTTTGAAATTATGCAATCATTTGTACTGGTCCTATGCAATATAAATTTTTAAATAAATTAGGTAGTGAACTTGGCTTCGTGGATCCTCTCCTTGTCCAAACTGCTGATGCTCTTGTGCATCATAGCCTGAATGTCCAGTGCCTATAGACGCGCAAAGATGATCCATTTTGGTGTACCTCTTCTACACATGCTTTGAGATGTAGGAAGTCTGGTATGACCCAGATGCTGAAACTCAAGATCACTCAGTAGGCATCTTTTACAGAAGAAAGTAGAGAAGGAAATTCAACCCAAGTGAAGAAAGGAAAGAAAGAAGACGTCCTTAAACTCCAAAAACCTTGTTTATTTATAAAGACATGTGAAAAGTTAAGATCTGAAATCAAACCATCATTTTCACGTCATAATTGCATGGATGGTAATGTGAATGGACCTGTGTCAGAAGTCCACAAATAGGCGTGGGAAACTTGTAGGCGAAGAATTAGGAGGGTTAAAGGGCATTAAAAACATGAACGATTGACATTCAAAATTGTTTATGTGGCTAATTTTGTTCCATTTGAACATTGGTGGAGCTTTTAAGGAGCAAAGTTATCTCGTAAGAATGAACTTGAATGGTTTATTGGGCTGTGCAAACGCATTTGCCATCATTCAATTTTATTTGTTAGGGCTATGTCTCTTTTGACTAGGAATTATATCTTCCCACATCTCGTAATTGACTCATAAATGCTTGATTGAGTGGTATCAGAATAAGAGTTATAGCCTCAATTTTCTCCGTGATAACATAAATTGGCATGTGCTTGGAAAATGATCTAGCCTTCATTGGAAGACAATTTGTTCATCCTCTTAAATTTGAAGGAATTATTTTGAAAAGTTGTTTTTGTTTTTGGGTTTTCTATCAAAATAAATGTGTTGTGGTTTAAAAGGTGCCTCGATATGAGGTGCTGGAAAATAGTGCTAAGGCGGAATTTTTTGGCCCAAAATGAGGCTAACACCTTTAGTGATTAAGACTTGCGCCTCTCTTAAATTACCTTGTGTACCACTATCTCATTAAAGTTCTCATATTTCATTGGTGGACTTCATTGGAAATCTTTATTTATTTAAATAGCTTTTGGAATCTATTATATTTTAATAAAATATATTAATATGCCATATATAATTTACTTTATAATTTCAAATACACAAATAATATAAACATACAACACGCATTCTAAAACAACACTGCAGCCCTAGAACGTCATCACTCCCCCGACGGCGACTTCCCTCCAGATCCAGACATCACTTTGGCGGAGACTAGTGATTCTATACATGGTCTCAGTAGTAGCGATGAGTGATTATATAGGAGATTTATCTTTTTTGTTTAAGTTGCGACTTTATGTTTTTATTAATTTATTTTGTGCTTGTTCGCAATGATACTTTAAGTTAATCTATTGATTTTGGAATATTACGGTTGGTTTATTAACTTACATGCTTATTTTTATATTCTTGTATTTTTTTTGGTTCACGGTGAGGCTTATGTCTCATGGTGCCTCGAGGCTTATGTTATGCCTCACCTAATGAAGGAAAAACACCTCAATACTCAATTTTGCCTTTTTAAACACTGAACATTGTTGTTGTAAGTTAGCTCAACATCTGGTTACGAATCAATATACTTCCATTTACTTATATGATATTTATTATGACAGGTTTGGGAAATTGTCTATTCAAAAGATGGCTCAGTGAAGGAGATCGTGAGAGTCATGCAGCTCAAAGGACACAAGGTTGAGTACGCTCATGCTTCATGACTTACCATGCTCATCTTCTTTCCTATTCTAACTTTTGTTAGACTCATAGTTTAAATGTGAATGTGAGGGTAGCCACGTTGTGGAATAATGCAAAGTAACATATTTTAGCTAAGGTCGTCTCTTCCGTCCTTAGACCTATTAACATATTATGGATTCATGACCCTTTTATCTACTTTTTGGAAATTCCATGAACGTCACTTTGGGGTTTCGGTTTATAATCTCAACTTCATTACAGAAAATTTATCAAAGCTTAAGTGTTAACCAACGTTCAACTAACAATGGAAGTGCAAAAAATACTTGGTATTCAAGGAAATTGTTGGAAGCATCTTATAAGAGCTGAAGTTGTGTTGGACTGGAATAAACTTGTAAGCTCTGCCTTGATACCAACAATTAACTAACAATGGAAGTGGAAAAAATACTCAGTATTCAAGGAAATTGTTGCAAGCATCTTATCAGAGCCGAAATTTTGTGTTGGATTGGAATAGATTTTGTAAGCTCTGCCTTGAGATCCTAATTCAAGCTTCCACATAGCGCATTTTGAACTACGATGTCTTAATTTAGTTGGATAACTCTCGCTTCACCTTGTCATTTTTTCAATTAATCCTGTCTGTGACTTTCATAGCCAAAAGCCTTGAACATGTGTGTGCTGCTGAATTTTTCTCGTTTGTTCATTTGGTATTTCTGATGTTCAGAGTGCGGTAACTTGGCTGTGCTTTTCTCCAAATTCGGAACAAATCATCACTGTATCCAAGGATGGTTCGATAAGAATATGGAATATCAATGGTATGAGTAGCTCTCTTCTATACTGTTATTCAGTTATTTTTCCATCGAAGCTAAAGCTCTGAAATGGAGGATTTTTCTAAGTTGGAACCGGGAAAATTACTAGGGGTCCCCAACCTATGTAAAATGTAGCAAGTGGGTCCCGACTAGACGGTTTGGACATTAAAGTGTCACGTGAGTGACACATGACTCACTTCTTAAGGATAAAATAAGTAAACATTTAATTTTAATGAGAAATAAATCAAAAAGGAAAAAAGGATGAAAAAGGAAAAATGAGAAGAAAAGGAAAGGAAAAATGAAAGCAAACCCTACCTTCACTCCCAACTGCTGTCGCCGCTACCCCTGCTCTGGTTTTGCCCCATCTCCGCCAGGTTGTGGCATTTTTTTATTTTTTGGTTATTTTCCTCTTTTCCTTTGCTTATTATTGATTCAAAGTGAGGGTCTAATGGTTTGACATTTTAACATCCAAATGGATTAGAACTGTGTATATGGAACCTATGCGCCACAAAAATAAAATACTGACCACTGACCACTTGCTACAAATTGAGCACTGGAGACGTTCTTTTTACATTTCCAGAAGTTGGGGACTCCGGTCGTAATTTTCTTATTAGGAATTTGTTATAGTTTACCTTGTGAAGAGCATTTCCAAAATGCCCTATGTTACAAGCCTGTAAATTTGTCTCTGTTAAATGTCAATATTTATTAGTATATCAAGAAATGATAGAATCGACATAAAAACACAGTGGAAGAATGACCTGACCAATTTGTACCTTGATACTTATTATTAGTTATCTTTGTGGTCACTGAGAAAGAGATGTCCTTTAGAAGTCAATGGTGTCATCCTAAATTTTCCTCTGTTTTTTTTTTCTGCTTTCTATGAGACTAGAGTTATTACATTATACATTGCGGTAATCTTCTTTATCCGTTTCTTGAAGTTCGATATCATCTAGATGAGGACTCAAAGACTTTGAAGGTGTTGCCCATTCCACTTTCTGATTCAAATGGCACGACTTTACACTATGATCGTCTCTGTCTTTCCCCCGATGGAAAGATATTGGCAGCAACTCATGGTTCAACACTGCAGTGGTTATGTGCTGAGACAGGTCAGGTTTTGGACACGGTTGACAAGGCCCACGATGGTAAGCCTATTTTCGAGAGTTCCGAGCTTTCTTTTTTCTTCTTTATGTGTTTATATTCCTTTTGGGCCACATCTAGATTCTTTATTTTTTGTTGGAGTTATCAATCCGGAACTTAATGGTTAACTTAGTTATCCCCGATAACAACTACTTCAACCATTACCATTTTATATCTTTAAATGAAGAAATGAAATTCTGGAGACTATTAATTCTTCACAGTATAAAAGCTTTACTATCTTCATGGCACGTCACTATATGGCACACTGTAGTAGAATTCGGAATCTACTTAATAACATGATGCTATGTGGAGTTGCATTTATTTTTGTTTTGGTCTGTGAATGAGTATCATCCAGAAATCCGGGTAGCAGTGTGCATTGTACCGTTAGTGTTGTAAAATCTGTAGATGTATCACCCCTTTTGAAGCATCAGAATTTTGAATAGCGGTAGTTTAGTAGTCTCCTACTGGTATGTGTTGGATTGCAAATGAACTAGTTTTGATGGAACCAAGTTCTATCTTAGCTCATTTTCCAGTTCCAATAAAGAAAAGGGAAAAAAAAAATGTTCCTTTTGGTTTTGTATTTGTCAGATTTATTTCACTTCTGAAATCGTCTTTATGCTGGCTATAAAAGGTTCAGTCTATATATGAATATTTGTTATAGAAAATGGAGGTTTTGCTTCTTGAGCGGACTGAGTGCAGACCAACTATTTGTCATGATGCGCAAGATGGTTAGCGTCAGATTTTTGTTACCCAAAGCTGCCTAAAATTATTATACTGCACAACTCTTTGCCTTTGCTATTCTCTTGGAATTTTAAAAAATAAATCTGTTCTATCTGTTTTAGCAGATAAGACAAATGACCTATAACAGTTATGGGCTAATCTTGTCCAACATTGTGATTATACAATCATAATTTAGTTTCTGACTGTCGATTTTGGGTACTTCAGCATTGACCTTCAGATTATGATTCTGTGAAATTCTTCTGCAAATATATAATGCAAGCAATGTATCATGCAGGTGAGATTACAGACTTGGCATGGACACCTACAACCATTCCAATAGGTAAATTTCTTTTGAATTTCAGGAGTACCATTTCCTGACTTTTGTTTCTGTATATAGCAATACTGTTTCCTTATTTATTTACTCTAGTAGCTTCATTTAATTTCTTGGGCCGCAGGCTGCTTCCCAGCCCACATTAAAATTCTGTTGTTTTTCTCTCTCTACGTGGTTGGGGTGCGACGGCATTTGTTCCTTGTTGAATGAAACAGGCAAATGCAGGTGCCAAGCAACCATCATAAAAATTAGTCTCAAACAAATTCAACACTTGGCTACTTGTACTCCATGTGTATACCTCTCTGAAGTATCTAATTGCATCTAAAATTGCTTTTGATTCACATGTTCTTTGAACAGAAAATAGGCAATCGTCAATTTTAGCCACGGCCAGCGTTGACAAGAAAGTAAAGCTGTGGGCAGCTCCTCCGAATCATCCCTCGTGAGAAAATTTACGATTCCGCTGCAGTGAACCATGGCTGAAGAAAGTGTCTTTCCAGATGGCAGTGTGTCATATGATAGCTTCAGAGTTTTTTTGAACCCAACACATCTCACAAGCGTAACCTTCAATCGTTTCTAACAAGAATTGCGTTGTACGAGGACGTGGTCGGAAGAGGGCTTTTTCTTGAATACATAATCATTACAAGTACTATTTCATTTTCTTTGAGAAATTTTTATATCTAGTTTGGCATGGTATTTTCTTCACATTCGAGTGCTGATGATTTGATTACATGACAGCGTCATGTTATTGCAATGTCACTAGCTTGAACCGGGTCGACCTTTATTAATTTGCCAACATGAAACTTTGTCAAATCTTGGAACATGAATTCTAATACAGGTTTCGATTTTCCAGATTTTACTCTTGCTTGGGTGGCTTAAAATTAACCGTCGAAAAGCTTGTCCATACTTAAAGATAATAATAATAATAATAATAATAATAAAAGCGGGTTTGCATGTTTAAGAGGTTTAAGTTTGGTTAACACAATTTACCTGGAATGTGAGAAATCGGTGGCTTAAAATTAAGCGTCGAAAAGCTTGTCCATACTTTAAAAAAAAGTAAAAAAAAATAAAAAAAATTCGGGTTTGCGTAGTTAAGGTTTAAGTTTGGTTAACACAATTTGCCTGGAATATGAGAAATCTAGGACTTGTCGAGCTTGGAACTGGTTAGATGCTTAGAGGTTTAAGTCTGGTTAACAAAATTTGCATGGAATGTGAGAAATCTAAGAGTTGTCGACCTTTGAACTAGTTAGAGGTTTATGTTTGGTTAACAAAATTTGCCCGGAATGTGAGAAATCTAAGACTTGTCGAGCTTGGAACTAGTTAGAGGTTTAAATTTGGTCAACACAATTTGTTGTGAATGTGAGAAATCTAGGACTTGTCGAGCTTGGAACTAGTTAGAGGTTTAAATTTGGTCGACACAATTTGTTGGGAATGTGAGAAATCTAGGACTTGTCGAGCTTGGAACACAACTGTCAAAGGGAAAAGTTCATATTTAAGGTGTATTCTTTACCTCAATTCAAAAGTAAGGTAAATAATATGAAAATTCAAAAATCAGGTATCAATTTAATTAATTAAAAATATTTATTATATAAAGATAATAAAATCACAATTTGTGATTCATGGTAACATATTCATAGTTATAGGCTATAGCCCCCGTTTGACACTCATTAATTTCTCATTCTCATTTTTCATCTCAACCACACATTCTCCTAATAAAATAATATTCCACACAAATAAAAAAAAAATCATCACTTTTTCACCACACATTCTCACATCAATCACTATTCCAAAATTTCTATTCTCCTCAAAATGGGTTTCAAACAGGGACTCAATAAAATGAGTGAGAGAGAGTTCCCACATAATCGGCAGCTACAGTGATTTCCTATGTATGGTGTGGTAAAGGTTGCAAGGATTTTAGGTTTTCGACGAAAATATAGTTTTGAATCTATATTTTGTATACATACATATATGCATCATGCTAAGATTATTGCTCAATTTATTAATACACCAATTATTGTTTTACCAAAAAAATGTCATTTAATCCATTATCAATTATTCTAATTAACAAAATAAATTGTGGGGGAGAAAGTATGTTGACTGAAAGAGAAAAAAAAAAAGAGCAAACAAACAAACTTAACATTGTTCTCAATGTTGGAAAACACAAATTCATGTTAAGTGAACCTTGTCTTATGCCACTACTAATGAGTCAACCAGTGTTGATAACGCTTCATATGAAAAGTGGTGTCATTATGATAAGATGGTCTATTACTAAATGTTGACATCCATGTTGAATGTGTTGCAACACAAATATTAAAACATGTAATCTATTTTTGACATTATGGAGGGTCTTGGTGAGATGTTTGGAATCTAAGTCAATATGCTAGGCAAGCTTCCATTGAGATCGTTATGAACTTACACATGAAACCATAGACATCTGTGAGAGGTCATGTGCTAACCATGATTGGTCGCTTAATAGTGTAGTGGACGTTTTAGGAGCTAACATTGATTTCAAGACTCAGATTGTCATGGTTCTGGAGACACTCCTTGATATATTCTCATAGTTTAAGGTTGACTATAACCTATACGTGACAGAACTAAAGAAGGAGTTCCAAAGTGTAAAGGCTTTTCTCAAGGCCAGAGTGAACTGTAACAACTGGTCCCCTTCATCCAGGGGCGGAGCCAGAAATGTGTCGTATGGGGGGCAAAAATTTTCAACGTTTAGTTATTAACATGGACAATTTGAAATTCAGTTATCCCATAGGTACTTTACGAAAAGTCCAATGACCATTTAGGGAATTAACCCCATAATTTAGATAATCTGAATTAAAAGTTCAATGTTAGAATGACCTAATACTACATGCCCATAGACTTGGTCTGTGAGAGTTTTGCACCGTATTGTACTTTTGGCGAAGAAATTGTCCCTTTTGACATCCTTGGGCTAAGCCTAAAGTGTGTCGAGATGCTCTATTCTAGCCGTGGACACAGTCCATTTTTACATTTCTACAATAAGGCCTAATTTGCTGGGCACTTTAAATTTTATGTTGATCACAATTTTTATGTAAATGACCACAAACAATTCGAGGATGAACCAAATATTGTGTTTTGAAGCCTACCCATAAATTTAGAACCGGATCTAAAAGTTGTGAATTGTCCACTCGATAGGATGAGCCAACTGACAGGCATTTTATTTCACCTATGTCTCCCAATAGTTCTTTCACTCTCATAATCTTTAAATACTTTGATATGAATATAGGTAATCGGAAAATGTCAAAGAAATACCGACACCAAATAGGCCATCCGATGATGACAAAGAAGAAGCCAACACCAAATGAAACAGTTCCCTACAACAAACATTACAATTCTCAATGGACTCAAAATAACATAAATGATAAAATAACACAGTTAGTGACTAAGCAAAACAAACATTTATCTAAACAGTATATAGATGTTCTGCAGAGAGATTGTTTTATTTAGAATAACTGGTAAATTTTCCATTATGATAACCATGAGTTTTGAAAAAAAGTAACTATTAATTCTGTGTGCCTACAAACATTTTCAGCTTTCAGTTTCATAGATCATTAAATAATTACTAAACAATATCAAGCTTTCCAATTTTAAACATCCCTCTATCTTAGTCATCATATCATCTTTGCAAATAATATCATAACTAATATCCTACATCATCTTAAACAACAACATACTATCTATGGGCTTAACCAATTTTTTTTTTTTTTTTTTTACAGCTTCTGGGCGCCCATGCCTTCATCCCAAACCTTCGGGTGGCAAGGAGGGTAAAAAGGGAAGAAGTCTAACAAGAAGATCGACGGGAAATCAAATGAGAAGAAGGCTAAGATAAATGAGACATCAAATGAGAAGAAGCCTTATTCAATTATTTTCTGAAGTACAGTATATTAATTCTCTCACTTCTTCAACTTGTTTTTAGTACTCTTTTTGGAACTGATTATAATTAATGTTTTTGCACAATTAATTAATTACAAAGGAAGATCAAGACAGAGTCCTCTTTCCAATTCTCAATTAAGCTTTTTAAGAAAGTGATTGCACATAGGCCTGTTTGATTCACCCAACTTTTCCATGGAAAATAGAAAATAAATTCCAATTATTACTTTTGCCTTGTTTGATACAAAATATTTTCCATGAAATTCATTTTCTTGGTTGGCTCACACGATTACTTTTTACTTGGTTTTGTGGAAAACAAATTCTCTTTAATGGACAATTTTCATGAAAAATAAAGTCAAACGAATACCAAAAGATCCAAAATTTCAACATTCTTCAGGTGAAAAATTATTGTAATCAAACACAATTAATTGACAATTTTCAGGAAAACAATTCTAGACAATTCAATTCCCTGAAATTTATTTTATTTTCACCCAAATTTCACTCTTGCAATCAAACGGACTCTTAATTCTTTTAAGTTTCTGAACGTTCTAGTACCTGATTAGTGAAAATCATAACAAAAATCAGGAAGGGGTTGCTTAATGGTAGTATGATAGAAACATTTTGATTGGAGACTTACAATTTCATGGATTTGATTGGACCTAAGCTCTATCTAAATATAAAAAGTGATTTTGACAATTATGCCTTTGTGATCTACATGAGCCAAAGCCTATAGAATTGGCGTACTTCTTGCATAAATGCTAGGAGGATGTATAGCTTATACAAGATCTTGTGGAACATGACTTAATTCTACAAGCACGAGAAAAGTTCGAATAAATACTAACCGATAGAAAATGAGAGAAACAAAGATATCTTTATATAGACGATTTTTCGACCAAATAAATTTATTCGGACACTATTATTTCAAGTAATTAGTTTCAAGATTATATACACAAAATTTTCTATGAAATGATTGACATTGATTTTGTGTATAGTTGATTTCCTTTAAGAGTTTGGTCGAAGAACAAATTGATGTGTCGAGTGGCCCATATATATTCCTTTTTTTTTCTTTTTTTTTTTTGAAACAAACAAATTAGTGAAAGGTTGAACCAATGTTTTATAGGTTTTAGTTCAATAAAGGTTGTTTGTCTTTTTATTCTTAATATTTGTAAATTTAAAAAGTTTTATCCTTAAAGAAATAGAAAAAGGACAATCACTTCAACTTGTTGGTTATGCTTTTTCTTGTTTTTTCTGAAATCAACGAGAAAGAATTACTGAAAAAATATATAAAACTTTTCTTTAATAAAGCTGGTGCGGGCGATTTTTTATTTATTTTTTTATTTATTCTTTATTCTTTATTTCTTTTTGTATAGACAACAAATGTGAATGCTTTTGTGGGTCGTGAAGAAGCAATTTGTTTGTGCGATGTTTACAAAAAAAAAATTGCATTCTCAATCAACTGATTGTATTTGTGAATCTATTCAAATGTGTGGATAAAAAGTAGAGTGATTACTTATAAATAGTTTATAAAATATGAGTTAAACATAAAGGCTAAGTGATTGTGATTGTGATTGCGAGTTTGACAGCTATCAAGTTTTTCTTTTCCACGAGAAATAAGTATGCTAAACATGCCATGATTGAATACAATTAGAGATTGACAAGTGAAAAAGTGTATCACTTTTACTTATTTAGTCTTGGGTTACATTTTAAAATGTCAGTATTAAGATATTTTATTGTTTACATACTGAGTAAGTCCGTGGCTAATTTAAAAACAAGCTCATAATATGTTTTGTATGCTTGTTTGAACTTTTTTGGATTCTCACATCAAATTGAACCGTCAAATTACATATCAAAAACTCTATCCTTATGAGAATTTGTTTTTTATCGTTCAGTGTTGTACAGTGATTACTCCATTTCTAGGACGACAAACTCCCACTCCACACATCTCTCATCATGTTCCCATTCAACATCATCTTCCCCATAATTGTTAGAGCATTTTCTTTTGGCCCCTAACGTTTTCAAACAACTTGTAGTGACAGAAATCAGCCAAAGACATTTGTTGGTCTTACGTTGCATGACATGACTCAATGTCGAGATGATTGGGGCTGATTAGATGCCCATTCCCAGGTGCATGCTCCACTTAGCCAACCCTCTTTATCCACGAAAAGAGGAATTATAAGAACTATAAGGCTTCTTAGTCAATTTTTCGATTCGCTCAAAGTTTGATCGAGAAAACTGGGCTAAAGAAATTTACAAAATGTCACCTAGGGGGATTGTTATTCATGGTGTACTAATCACCTTTGGTCAGACTTTCGACTTGAGAGGTCGACCGATACAGAACAAGCACCAACTTTTCGACACTTCACGTTCTTAGCTATTCACTTATTTTTTTCGGAGATATAATACTTCTCTCAATGATAATTTAGAGCTAATGTATCGAGGACAAATTTGTAAAATTGGAAGATCAACTCAAAATCATTAGTATGGTTAAAAGAATAAAGAGTGCATATAAGAATCTGAGTTTCAAAATCGATTAGATTGTTCATTCTTCACATTAGGTATATGTTTGAAAGCTGGGAGTCCTAACTTGATGCCAAAGAATTTAATTCTCCCTGTCAACATTGTTCCCACTTTTGAAATTTATTTTGGAATCAATAATAAATGCAACTTATTGCCTATTATAATTCTAGCTAGAAGTGGAAATTCTAGGTAAGGTATCGAGTTCGGCAAAATCATGGGTTTCGAGTACTTGCTTTTTGTACGATATCATAATTAATATGCAATTTTGTTAATTCATTTATGTCTGTTGAAAAATAACGAACCATCATACATGGTGTCGTCTCATTTCAAAGACACATGAATATGGTGCCACGATATGTGCTACGTGCAACAACATACGTTGAATATGTGGTTAAATATATATAAATCTAAAGTAAAAAATTGGCATATAATTATCATCTTTCATAAAAGAAAATGCAAAATTCCAACTTTTTGAAGTGGACATTGTACCATTAAATAAACAATTAACATATGTAATGCTACATGCAAAATATGACCTAAACCTACCCGATAAAGAACTAGAGAAAGGCAACTGAAAGATCAATCTAAAGCATAAAAAACGAATGTAAACCCAAGCATTTGTTTGGCGCAATTTATTTGAAAATTATTTTCATAAAATTCAATTTAATTACGTATTCTTTTAATAAAAATAATTTTGTGCGTGTACTTATATCTTTTTCTTATTTTTTAATTATACATCTACAAAAATCATTTTTCACTTCAAATAATCTCTCCGGAATAAACTAAAAGTTGGCTAAACCAACAAAATAGCCGGGGAAAAGGTAAAATTCGACAAAGTTTGAACATGTCTTCATTCAGTGCATTACTAGAGCTCTTAACTAGTCAATGAACACCAGAAATAATCAAATTTGAACCACAATGTTTTTCTCCCTATATTTGCGCCGACACCGCTGCTCCGGCACCGGCAGACAAATGCGAAGGAATGCCGGAACGGGGCTGACGTGTAAGTGGGTCCTACAGTTTCACTGTAACCCACTACCACCTTATTCCGGGTCCCATTAAATGGCATCAGCATAGCACTAAATTCACCTTTTGTGTTTTGGGTAGCTTGAAGTCACTTGGCCACTATGAAAGACAATGTAAAAAGCCATTAGATCAGGGATTTTTTGACAAAACTCTTATCAACGTTGAAGTGATCGTAGATGATTAGACTGTTTTTTTCTCTCTTCATATTCCAATCAATTCCAATCATAGTGTTGTCTATCAAAGTTTTCTGTCAAAAATTTCTGTATCTATAGCATGATCGAAAGAAAACATTTAAGTGAAACCCATCTAACATATCATATTCCCCTAATTGCTGATACGTGGACATCATGTCACCGATTTATGATCAAAATATTTAGTATTCGATGCAGAAATAACATGTTTGATGTATATTCTACTCCATGAAAAGTGCCTTTTTAATAAATGTTCGACTAAAACGTGGGAAAAAATTATAAATTCAAATGTAAAATTATTTTATTGAGAGAATCTGTGATAAAAATAAGTTTGTGAAAAAATGATTATTAAATAATATGCATCAAACCGGAGCTTAGTACAATAGTCACATGTGCGAGAAGCGTGCTTGAAACTCTTTCAAATTTATATTAGGAAGTAGCAAGTTGATCATCAAACTTTAAAATGAGCAATTTAGGCTAAAAAAGAATTAACTTTACTCGGAAACATCACATTATGATTTCATTTGTTAGCTATTAAGCCAAGCCAAACCTTGCTCATAATTGCATAATCTATCCTTAACGATAAAAAAAATGTCATATACTTTTTTATTTTGTATTTTTGTGTGACATAGGAACTCGCGGTCGCTACCCGTCGGTGGAGCTCCGACCACTGTGAGTGCGCACTGGTCGACTTGACTACGATTTTGGTAGTTTGCATCATTTAAGATTGATATTGCAGTTAGAAAGAAAGTAGACTAACTTCCCCATTTAAAGAGAGAACTAACTTGCTATCAAGACAATAAGTTAGGGACCAACTATGCAATTTTAATTATACTAAACTAACTTTTTGATACAGTCCTCCTTGGTGCTTATAAATACACTAATGGATTCACATCCATTCCCTAGGACAAACACAAACTCTTCGAAGTGTTTTCCTCTCTCCCTCTCTTTCTATAGAACTATTCTGCATTACCATTCTCAAAACTAGCTGTTAAATTAAATATAGGTGAGAAAAATGGAAGGAAAAGGATGCCTTGGAAATTTTCTTGAAAAGGTTAAACCTTACATAGCCATGATTTCATTACAATTTGGCTATGCTGGTATGAACATCATTACCAAAGTATCACTCAATAGAGGAATGAGCCACTATGTGCTTGTTGTCTATAGGCATGCCTTCGCCACTGCAGTTATTGCTCCCTTCGCTCTCATCCTCGAAAGGTGCACATGCAAAATCTTACGCCCTGTTTGATACTCAATTCTCGACAATTCAGTCTACGAGACATGATGTTCTTGTTTTATTCGAGGTTTTTTTAAATGCTAATTCTTGGGATATTTTTTCTTCACAGGAAAGTGAGGCCAAAGATTACATTTCCAATTTTCATGCAGCTTTTTGTGCTGGGACTTCTTGGGTGAGTCTTCTTATATATACCGCCGCAAAAAACAATAGATTTTTACATTTAAATTGTTTGAGAACTAAAATGTTAATCTTCTCTTCTTTTACTATTGGGTTTTACAGACCAGTGATTGATCAAAACTTCTACTATGCTGGGCTAAAATTTACTTCCCCTACTTTCTCATGTGCCATGAGTAACATGCTCCCAGCTATGACATTTGTTATGGCAGTCCTGTGCAGGTACATATCTTTGTACATTCATATTTTTGTATGCTCGACTTCTTTTTCATTCTTAATATTATCCAGTACAATACAGTCCACCTTACTAGACGAGCCTGAAAAGGTTTTCACCGATTAATTGTGTTGTGCTCTGTAGGATGGAGAAGGTGGACATTAAGAAGGTTAGGTGCCAAGCAAAGGTTGTGGGAACTATAGTGACAGTGGCCGGAGCCATGTTGATGACATTGTACAAAGGTCATGTCCTTAATATGGTGTGGTCCAACTACATTCATCCTCATAAATCCAATGTTCCTGATACCACTACTGAACCATCTGATAAGGACTGGTTTAAAGGCTCAATTTTACTTATAATTGCCACACTTGCCTGGGCTTCTTTCTTCATCCTTCAGGTATATTTTGCACCTTTTTTTGGCTTTTTCTGATACCCTTTTTTTATCTATGCTAAAATAAAATGAAAAATATTTGCATTTTGTCACAGGCAATCACATTAAGAAAATACACAGCACAACTCTCCCTCACAGCCATAGTGTGCTTCCTTGGGACCTTACAGTCTATAGCTGTCACTTTTGTGATGGAACACAAATCCTCAGCATGGACTATTGGCTGGGACATGAACCTCCTCGCTGCTGCCTATGCCGTAAGTTCGATTCTCTCCCTCTCCCAACACGTTAGATCAAGTTGTTTTAGGTTTTCTGTGATCGACCCTAAATTTAGTGAGACCATGGGCTACGTTGTTGTGTATATACACTTAAATGGACTAATACTAGCTAGTTGATTAATGTTAATATTTAAGGTTATTCTTTTGTGCTTGTGCAGGGTATTGTATCGTCAAGTATTGCATACTATGTACAAGGCCTTGTGATGCAGAAAAGAGGGCCTGTCTTTGTCACTGCTTTCAGTCCATTGATGATGATCATTGTAGCCATCATGGGCTCTTTCATCCTGGCTGAAAAGATATATGTTGGAGGGTAATTTTCTCATCCTTATATACTCGAAAAGATTAAAACAATATAATTTATTAAAAACGAGGCTTAGTTTATCGTTGTTATTGTTTACATACGCACTAAAAAATCTCCTTTTTTTTTCCCGGTTTCAGTATTCTTGGAGCAGTGTTGATTGTGGCTGGACTTTACTCAGTCTTGTGGGGCAAATACAAGGAATACAAGGAGAAAGAAGCCGAGGAAATTCCCGAACCAGTAAAGGAATGTACAAGAAACAATCAAACTGCAATGGTCATTGAAGATTTTGAAGCAAATGACATTGAAATGCAGAAAAGTGAGGCTGATAAAATGGCTGTCTCAGCAGTAACCATGAGTGCTCCTGCTCGAAAAGCCTAAACAGACAAGGATGAGAGAGAAAAGAAGAAAATGAAAGAAAAGTAGAGAGAGAATACAGGCTTTTTTTAGGCCCTTTTGGTTTTTGGTTTTTCTATGTCACCATGAGTTACATTACGTAAACTTTCTTGTAACCTAAATTTCTGAAGGAAAGCTAATGAAAATAACTCCTTGATTGGATATTTTAAGGATGCCCACTTCGAATAATCATGTTAATTACATCTGATTCAGAACCCACTTAGTAAGCTTGTTGTGATCGATATATGTTTATGTCATGTTTCGTGCTTTAAAATGGACGAGATTTAAACAAGATAAGTGATATATTTTGTGCGGTATATATCTTTTTTCGAATTCTATCCAATTATTAACGAGTCGAACGTATCGATTAGGTGTTTCGATACCACTGCTTCCAGCGCACCAGAATCATTTTTGGGAATTTTCAGCACTTGATATAACAAATTGAAGAGCCATTTTCCAATCGACAATATTATGCTATAACCTTTAAAGAAGAAGAAAAATGACATGAATATTGGCATCATATGACAAAACGAAAGGATCATTCATATGTACACTATTGGAGTTGTGATTTGAGTTAACTTTGAGTCAATTTACTCAATGGAGTTGTATAGATTTACAATAAATATACACCAAAAGTGTGTTTGACCCACATTATTTTGAAAGAATGTATTCTGGAATAGTAGATTGATGAAAAATGTGTGATTGAAAAAGAAGGAAAAGTTATTGATGTGATGGAAAATATTATTTTATTGAATAATGTGTGGTTGA
>CAIGRQ010075715.1:0-14370 GCA_903798375.1 Fraxinus sp. D2006-0159
GCGATTTAAAACCGGACCAAACCGTTAGGTTTAGGTTTGAGTTTTTTTCAAACCGTTCAAAATGGTTTGGTTTAGGTTTGAGTTTTTCTCAAACCGGTTTAAACGGTTTGGTTTGAAAATTTGTCAAAAATCGGACCGCTTACACCCCTAATAGGATTGATACGACGAAAGGTTGAGTCCCTATTTGGGCTTCATTTCAATTTAATGCATTTTTCTCTTATCTTCATTTAAATCACAAATTTTTCAATAAAATAATATTACATGTAAATTCAAAATTAATTCTACTTTTTAAACACACAATCTCCAAAAAATTACTATTCCAAAATATATTTTCTTCAAAACCTCATTAAAATGAAACCCAAACAACGGCTAATTTTGTTTTTTCAACTTAGAGACTACTAATTTAAATTATAAGTTAAGAGACCTATAATGCAAAATTTTCAAACAATAAGGTTGGCAGTGGGCTGGGAGCCCGAGATCTATATGTGTAGGGCCCAGAGTCAGGTAAGGCCTAGCTGATCAATAGACCCGATGAATGGGGCCCACCAGCCCTACTAGTATTTTTTTAAAAACAATCATGGTATTTTCTTGAAAATTGAGACGCTATAGGTAGACTCGGATTTGCACCCTCTCACAATTCGCATGAAGGGAGGCTTGACCACAATGAATTTAGGATTGTGCTACAGGTACAAAATGATGTACAAAGGAGTGTCCAAAATAGCCACTTGGCCTCCCACTATTGGAGGGCTCAGCCGACCCTCCAATAGGGGGAGGCCAAGTGGCTATTTTGTACAAAATTTTGTACAAGAAGCATTATCCATGAATTTAAGCGGATCCTCTTCAGTGTGAGCGGGTATGTAAACCCAGGCGTACACCCCAAAATGTATTGATATCATTTTCCCTTGAAAAAAAATTATATTTCGACATTTTAAAAACGATGCTTGTGCATTCTAGGTATTAAAACAGCTGAACAAGGACCAACCATTGATAAAGGGGCTAGCCCTGACCGAGACCAAAAGACCCGCGTTGGGTGGGTGACTCTTGACCATCGTCCTTCCAACACTAGTATATACTATGACAGTTCATTCATAGTATCCAGTAAAAATATTTTCTACTTTTTTTTATGAATATATTTTATATATTGTTTTAATACACGTAAACACATTTGCACCATGAGATACACAAGCAGCTATACACCTAATACACAATTGATACCTAGCATCAAAAAGCAAGATCTATACAACACAGTAGACTAGTATATAATATTTGGGTCCCAAATAAAAAGAAACACAATGAAGTTTTTCTTGTTCTCGACCATAACCACAAGAAACAATGCATGCAGAATGTAAGCTTAAAAAAAAGGAAGAGGAAAAACACACAATTCTAATATGATGACTAGTATCTTAGTTCTCAATAAGCATGAATATTCAATCTCATGTCATATACAGCGTAACATTTTAGCTACAAAACTGGTATTTAGGTATGCTTTCAACGTTGATTCTCCTATTTTCAAAATCAAGCCAATAATAGCAAATTATTCCATGAAAGGTTTTAAAGAAGTATCACTTTCTTTGCTAAGGGCAAAACCCAATTCGAAAATTCAATCTCAAGTTTAAGTTCAGATTTGAACTTTAGAAAATATTATTGTCAACCGAAAAAAGATTACTGCTTTCCTGCTTCAGCAGCTTTGACATCTTCTGTCTGATTGGCTAATTTGATAATATCTTCCACAAGAATCTTTCCTTCTGTAAGCAGAAACATTAAATCAAAGGGGGCATTAGAAACTTAGCATATACTTGGATAGCAATGAAACAAAATAAAATAAGAGCTACAGTTATATTCAAGAAGCATAACAGACAGTAATATGATCCTAGTAAGCAGTTGGAATATGATCACGTTTTCATAACGACACTAATTCTATTTTCTTCAACATTATAACCTGATTTTTAGTAACAATGTTAAAACAGCTGTCACTTCTTGAGGTTCCCAAGCCCGCAGCTGAGTCTAAGGAACATCATTAAATAGTTCTGGTGCATCTCCAGGAAAAGAAATAGAAGACATTGAATAGCATGATGTCAGAGATGATTGCATAGTTTTGGACAGTATTTAGAGAAAGAGAACTAAAACTCTGTTCATCATACTGTCCAGTTCCATTCAGTACTATGTACCAAACAGATAATACAGGAATTCACAGATTAGCACAAGTTCCAAGCATATATTTCATTAACCAAAACACGATAGAACCAGAATGAGAAAACATAGCGGAGTGAGCAACCTCTATCTTTGGAAAGGTTGCCAATGAGTTCTTGTATACCCTCCTTGTCCAAGGTGTCCTTCAGGTACATAGCAGCAGATGCCACCTCTTCCGGAGTTACTTTGCCATCATAATCCCTGTGCCCATAAACCACGAACCCAATTATTTCCGGGAGTTCTTTACCATATAAATATCAGAAATTACACACCAATAGGTAGATAGATGGAAAACAAAATAAACAAAAAGCATAATATGTAAACAGTACGCCATAATTGGTTTGAGCTGGAAGAACATCACTGTTTACACTATTCATTTTTCTGTCAAGATGTCTAATTCATGAACATCTTTCATCTAGGGCTCCAGTTAGTAAAGTCTAGCATTTTTATGTGAGGAGCATGATTTCTATGTGCACTGGCAACATCTTTCAGGTTGCAGTTTCTCGTTATAAAAAAAAAAAGCATGATTTCTATGTGCACTGGCAACATCTTTCAGGTTGCAGTTTCTAGTTAAAAAAAAAAAAATGTCAAAATCGGTCTACTAGTCCATTCACACTATAGGCAATCTGACTCTAGAATATGTGGTGTTCACATTGACAATTATAATGTGAATTTTTACTTATGTAGACTTCAATTAGAAATAAAATATTGTAGAACATCCCTTTGCCCATGTTGGTGGTCATAGACCTTGTGAATGACAACCAAAATCATCTGGAATTTGAACGCGGTACGAACTAACATGAAAAATGAGATTCTTAGAATTACAATAAGAATTGCATATCCATCTATCAAACTTGTACGTTGAATAAACTTCTCAAATCCGACTACTGCAAACTCCAAATCGTACCTGTCAAGCAATCGCCATCGATCGCCAATTTTTGCATCCACATCATCAATCTCTTGTTCAAGCTTTTGGAGCATAGAATCAACCTAAAGTGGAAATCCCAATTAACATATGACTAATCATTTGTATATTGCATACATCTCAATCCAAAAGGTAGCTTCTAAACCGGAAGGCAATGCATAGTAGATTGAAGTAGCAAATCCAGATTCTCTAAAGGTGTCTTACCCTGTCTATTAGAGCTGAAGAAACTTTGTCGCCTGCAGCTTGCCCATCAGCTTGGTCACTGTCCTCTCTTGCAGCTTTATATGCCTTTCTGGCTTCTTCTTCTCCGTCTGTACCCTCTTTCTCCACGATGCTATTGTACAACTCTACCTGCAAATAACATATTATCAGTAAACATAACGCGACTCAGGCGCTCACATGACAGATACCACTGAGAGATCTTCTCAAGACATGCTGTGCATAACATAGATGAGTTAAGCAAAACCACCACATTCATAACATTCCTGAAAGCCGCAAGGTACCATAAAAAACAATTGTAACAACGGTTTTTTTTTTTAATAACCGTGGATGTCTAGGCCAGTTTGTGCACACCTCGACTAATCCCACGAGGTCTGAAGTTTACGGTCGGGTACTCACTCCAGTGACCCCGAGGGGATGAACTGGTAACCATTGCGGAGCAAACCTAAGGCCTGACCAATTGAGCAACCCCTTAAGGTTAATTGTAACATGTTAATTTGAAAGAACATGTGTTTTTGAACTTTAGTCTAAGTGGTAAGGAATGAAAGTGGACGGCATTGTAAGAGATTAAGAGTGAGGATGAAGAAGTTAATAATTATCTATTGAACAAGCCATCCACAAAATAACCCAAAACAAATTATAGAAGTCAGCAAAAAATTATTTATGGTTTGGACTCGACATACTGATGTCACTTAAATGATTCTCTGACCACAAACTACATGTGGCAACTATAGTTACAGGATTAAATTCAATAGCTTGACATCCTTGAAGATAATTCTGTGCAGGTAGACATTAATCAAAAGTGACAGATAAGGCATTACTTCAGTTGATTAGGATAAATATGAAAGAAAACTGACAACTAACGATAAAGTCAAAGAATGAATGGGTGGAAGAAATACCCATCCTGAGCTCATTGAGTGGTCCTACAGAACCACCGTAAATGTTATAAATAAAGAACGCTACACACCTAAAAACTGCACAGAACGCAAATGTAAGGAAGAAAGGTGAAGGATCCAGGAACAGGTTGGAATCGACAGAAGTGACTGAAAAAATAATTGAAAAACTGGGCGAAAAAATGGATATGCAATCAAACAAGACTATAAGACACGAGGAATGAAGGCTGTTAAAAAACCAACTCTAAAATTTTAGCAACCAACAATCTCGTTCAAAATGGCTACTGCACAAATAATGGCATATTTGCCTTCTTCTAGGCTTCAAATTTAGGCTACTGCATAAATCTGATACAACAAAATGTTATCTATAATTACCTCTTTATTGACAAGTCTCAAGAACTCTTCCCGCTCCCTGCTCACAGACTGAAAGCAGCAAAGCAAGTATATTTATGAAATACTAACAGTTAAGGAATATGTAAACTATGAACTACTCGCACTCAATTCTTACAGATGCTGATGCTAAAACAGCCAATGCACGACTTAGCTCACAAAGTTGCTCTTGCTTGTCCAAAGATTTTTCTGATTCTCTATCTTTTGTTTCTTTAGCCGTTGCAGTCATCATCTCTTCCAAAGCCAAATCCTTCTGCCTTGAAACAGATTCCTTCAATCTAGCTTGCTCCTCTTCCTCTTTCTCTTCTTCCTCCTTTAATCAACAAATTTAAGTATACTAACCGAAAAGCAAGACTAAAGATGAAAGTCTGAACTGCTAGAATAAAAATTTATCAAATAAAAGGACACTCGTACTGAGCAAACTTTCAACATTGTCAACATACGTTAAAGATAGGCCTGAATTATTGAGGATTGCTACTTGGACAAGCCCTAATGGGGCGTTTCAGGGATATAATAATGTATGAGAGGCGTCAAGAACTGCGATGTCCGTACAGTAAATCTAGATCTAACATAGGCAAGGCAAAAGGAGAATTTTCTGTCCCGTTTCACCAAATGCACAGTAGTTAAAAATCTCAGTTGATCCAAGTCCAAAACTTTTCAGTTTTGTCAAAAATATTTTCAGCAATTTGTTAAGCACTTGAATAGTGCAAAAAGTATGATGTGTTTGAAGGGTACTTTGTTGTGAGAGGACACAACCACCTAGTGTTATCAAATAAATTAAGATCAGATTTTTAAGCTGTCAATTTTTCAATTCAACATTTTATTTACTGACGCCATATCTCTTCTAATAAGATTCCATTGAAGAGAAAGCAAACAAAATCCAAACCTTGATTAGTTCTTCTTGCATTTCTAGGAATTCTAACTTCCTCCTCCTTTCTGAAACAGAATCTTCAGATGGCAAAGCTGTAACTCCAACAGTGTCCACCACTTCATCAGGCAGTGAGGAGAGTGTAGCTTGAACAGCTTCCTCTGGCTTCACTTTACCAGACACACTGAAAGCTCTGGAAGAGGGTGACAGAACACAAAAGGAAGTTTACCTAATGTGCAATAACTCAAAGTCATGCAGACAGGAAGCTATTAGGTTACCTAGAAAGAATTAATAAAGAAGACGGTACTGAATGGTTGAGAGATAAGTCCAGCCAATCTCGTAGCTGCAGAAACAAAACTCCAAGTATTGAAATAGAAATCAACAATTTATTAAGGGCATGTCAACAGAATAAATTCATCTTGCTGATTGAGAAATATATAAGATTATTACAACACAAACCTGAAACTAGATTATCAACAACATGAAGGGGAGTGCGTAAATTTGTTCTTAGTAGCATCAATATGTAGGTTGCAGTTATGTGTAAGGAGAGAACTTAAACACGTCGATCATGGGGCTAAAAAGAAAGAGCAACCCAGGGAATTATTCATTTCCAAGGGGAGTATCCTCCGTCTAAGTATAATTTTGAGTAGATTCAAGTGCTTACAAACCTATGCCCTCCACGAAAACAAATCTTACTTTAACTTCATTATAATTCCAGGAAATAGCACAATTATGTTAAAAATAGTTCTACACGTAGCAAGATCTGGACCTACTCTCCTTTTCCTCATTGATCCACCAACACAGAATCAGAGTCCCATAAAAAGAAATAGGAATACCATCACTAATTTATGTGGTTGATCTTAGGAAAAATATTATTCTTCTAGAACACAGTTCAAAGTTTGGTGGATCAGGTTCTAATAGGCACCCATTACAAAAGTGACTCTCAAAAGGAACTTTTAATTTTTCTAATAGAATATAAGGAGGCTAATTGAAGTTGGTCAAAGAATGAGAGAAAGGTAGAATCCAATAAAAAAGATAAAGATAATTTGAAACATAAATAAAGAAACAAAGGATGATACTTCAATTTCCTCATCCCAAAGATGATACTTAGATTTCCTCGTCCCACTTTTCAGAGTGAATATGAACAAAACTTCTGCTAATTTCGATAATCTGAAGTATTTTAAACAGATATTTATTATTTTATTTTATTAAAGAACTTAAGTTTCTTCTTGTACACTGACATAGATATCACTGTTAAGTGTTTCTGCACTTCTAGAACCTAATTCTTTGTTACTGCTTTGTTGACTTGAGAAAAAGATGTCTAATACACTAAAAAATATTTGTAAAACTGAAGAAACCTGATGCCTCATTTCATCAACTGAAAGCAATCCAAGTAAGCCACGATCTCGACATGCTTGACGGAGTTCCTCCTCGGAAAGGGACTCTATTCCCTCTGCTTGGATCATCTTATCGTCTTCCTTAATCCTGCAACAAGAAAGGAAACTTTTCAGAAAAATTAGCCGATTACGTTTAAGTTCTCTAAGAATCCAGTTTTTTTCTGCAAAAAAAAAAAAATATCAATGTTGTAGGTGTTATCAATCCTTCCATAGATTTTCCATATCATATAGCGTCCTTACTTAGACATGATTAATTATTTTGACGCTAATTTTCAGTGAGCTGCAACTATTGAGACACTACCTGGCAAGTTCATTCATATTCTAAATCATAATGTACCAGTAAATCACAAGTTTATCCATACTTCTAATTCGAATGGTAACAGTAAATCACAAGTTTATTATAACTTATAGCAGAGTCAGTAAGCTGCAGAGCATTAAAAAATGCTAGAAAAACTGTTTCATACTTTTTCAGTTCCAGCACACCTGAATTAGTTAAATCCATTCATGCAAGTTCACTGCTGGTGCTGATAAGCAACACGTACAATGTACAGCAGCCCAAAAGAAGGAATGTAAAGTGTAAATTCAAAAACAATGAGGTATAGATGAGTTACAACAGTAGTAAAAGAATTATTTCTCTTTTGATATGTTATACACTAATTTAAGTAGTAAAAGACTTGATAGTTTTACTCTTTAGAATGAGACTTCTTCTTTTGCGTAAACAATTCTTTAGTGTGGATTTTAAAACGCTATGCAGTTTTCTTATCTTATGGTAATGATAACACAACTTAAGCTGTGATCTCCAATCCAGTGTTGTATCACTAAAAGTACTCATATAAAAGCTATTGAGTTCAAATTCTTCTTTCTCTTGTATTCAAATAAAGTCACATTGAACACTGGTACAGTATAGAAAGCATAATTCCTCTTATCAAATAAACAATTACAAAGCGAGTTAATACTTACTGGTTTTTTGTACGATACGTGTACAAGAGAACTAATGCAAAGTAACATGCATATAAATAACCACATGATGTTCAAAAGATTGGGTTAAATGCGAAATCAAATGATTGCAAAAGCAGTCTGATACACAAGGAATTACAACTACTGCTAAGAAATAACAACTACAACTGAAAACATAAACAGAAGGATGTTCTGAAATAAGGCAAATTTAACATGATATGACATGCCCCTAAGAATAGAGTTTTGTTAGTTAAATACTTTCTGTGAACAAATTTGTAGTATTTTCTCCCAATAGAAGCACAAATCCCCTCGTCAAATTACCATTGAGAAACAAATATATTAAAATATATATGAAATAACTCACTTTCGAAGTCTGTTTCGAAGCATATAACGTAGATATGCATCTGTACCGTAAGGTCTGATACCCATATATTTGCACATGTTCACCAACCGAGGTCTGCATTTGACAAGGAGCATATTATTTTTTTCAGATGAAATTCACATAAGCACAACCATTTTGCCAGACAGTTACAGTGAAGAGGAGAAAATCAAAGTTATAAAAGTGAAGTGGAAGGAATAACCTGCTGACGTTATCCAGAGTAAGCTCATCATTAAACAACTTGGCAAAGCCTAAAATTTCCTCATTGGACACACCAGCCCCTCTTCTAACCTAGACAAACCAAGAAAGTATATCACCCAATAGTTAAGACACGAAAGTGAGGAAAAGACTAACAAAGGCGATTACAGTAACAAGTCATTTGATTGTTTTTTTTTTTTTTTTAAAGAAAGGCAGAATAAATATTAACAAATGAAAGCAAACTATGAATTGAATTGAAAATTCTTGCCTTGTTCATAAATTCATCAAGATCTTCTGCTGTTTTTTTAACTTCTCCACTTCTTGAGTTTTGAACTTCCTTCGCCATTTCTTTTACTGTGTCTTGAAGAAACTTTGCATATTCTATCCTTGCATTCAATCTCTTTTTTAGAGCTTCCTAGAATGTGAGCATTTCATGCAAAGCAACATGTAAAAACATGGGATGTAGGAAATATACGATGTGCAAGTCTAAATCAGACTACATCACATACAGCAACCTGCTAATAATCATTTGATTGGCCTTGAGTAATTTTGACCGGGAGTTTAAGCACCATTTATACAAACAACAAATTATGTATCTAACAGAGTGTTATACTAGAGAAGCATAAAAAGTTGAAAAACATTATTGCTAGCCCTTGTATAAATAGAAGATAATAGAATTGTGATCATCGCATTTATTATGACTTGATTGAAACTTTCCCTCTGACAAACATTTACGGCCTGGTGGCGATCAACAAATATTTAGATCAACAGAAGAAAGAAGAAAAAAAGGGGAAAATGTATCAGAATGACAGCATGTGACATCCGACACGATGCGTAAGTTATCAGAATACATCTTGTTGTTTGCAATCACCCCTTGAGAATGTTTGTAAACAAATGGTCCGTCGATGACTTTCAATGGCATGCATGTCTCAGTTAAAGATAGTATGTTAGAGTAAGATGCCTAAAGATTGTATTTTGATATCCAGTGATATGCGGGGCCTATAGTGCACAACAGTATGACCACTAAACCCGACATCGAAAAATTTAGCAGCTATCGTGTGACGATCAATTTCAAGTGTTACCTGTTCTTTCATCTTGTCCTGGAAGGTTGAAGGCAACATGTTGGGAAACAATTTCAGGAAAACTGGCAGCAAGAACTCCATGAATGGAACAATAATAAAAACTGCAACAGGAACTAGCCTAAAAATGTCGGCGGTTGTCCGTGTCAGTTGTTGCCTCTCCCTCCTGGAAAGAGTCTTCCCGCTAGCAAGTTTTAACAATAGCCTTGAACTTATTCTCACATCAGCCCAAAGTAGTTTTGTACCCAACCAGTAGTGCTGCATTGTGGATTTAAACTCATCCTTCCAGTGCCTCAACTTTTTTGCCCAATCCTCCCTGAATTAAGGAGAGTAGAGACTAAGAAAAAGAGATACTAGAAAAGTATTCTGACACCAAAAGAAAAACACAATAGTATACCTGCTCATTGAAGCAACAGCCCTGAAAGCAGGACCAATCCCTAAAAGCATAGCCCACATTCTCTTCAGTATAGGTTTAGCACCCTTCTGGGATTCTTGCAGCTGCTTGGCTTTGGCCTTGGCTTTGACAGTGCTTAAACCTTCAACTGCCTGGTCACATTCTTCTGGTGAAGCTTCCTTCTTCTGCTTCGTGGCTGGTTCTTCATTTTTATCATCACCACTACCACCTAATTCGGGCTGACCTGCTGCAGCAGTGGAAAAATAGCGTGCATATTCTATAGTCCACCTGGCTCCCAATGGGGAAAGAACCCCTGATCTTCCAATTCCGCGGCCCAAAGTTGGAATACCAGAAGAATTACGCCTAAGAAATTCTTTTGTCAAAGTAGTTCGTGCTTCATCGTTGCTTTGAGAACGTGAATCCTCTTCATTTACATGATTGGTACTTGAAGATGAATGGCTCACCGCCCAGCTCTTCCGTGAATAAAGAACCCAAGATGAACTTCCATGATCAAAACTTGAAAACCCTCGAACCAAGTAATTGTGCTGATTAAAGGAGTCGAAAAGAAGCTTTTTCCTTCGTAATATTGCTCTTGAGGCCATTATGACAGACTTCTAAACCTTTGCATACAACTAAAGTTGCATATTCCAGCACCCTGTTGATATAGGATGATAGCCAATTTGTGCAACAGTATATATCACACTGCAAAGTACAGCTAGAATTAAACAATGCACAAAAATATGTATTTCTATGAATCTATATGGAAATCCTCAAACTCGGAAAATGAACAAGCTACTCTACTGTGTTTTATAATACTTCCTACATTTATCTCATGTATTTTGTGTTAAATCTTCCGAGCTTCTATTTTGGAACGACTATATTAGTCTTATCCACTTCTAGCTTCTCAAAACTCGTTTTCATTCATATTTCTTCATCGTTAGATAACCTTAATTTCTTTTGAGCTGGGTAAGATTTCTCCCAGTTTATCATGCATACAAGGTATAAATCATCATGCTGTATAAGAAGTGTTAAATCAAGCAAATCCTACCAAATTGTTTCCAAAACTATCCATTTCCACATAATTTCATTGCAAAAGTTGGTTACCGTTGAACAACATTTTACAGTAGCTTCATGCTGAATAAAACCATTGAATGCCCCACTAGTTAATTTTCTTTATCTGATCAAATTCCACTTAGTATTATTCGAAGTTTTCTACCTCAAACAGTTCAATGTGAATGTTGGAAAAATATTTAATGTCTAGCTCATTAACGGAAGTGAAAATATCTATTTCTAGGTTTCAATCCCTAACCCCTGAAGCTAAATTGATACCTTTTTTTCCTGGTTCAATTGTCCACCTGCTGTATAAGAATTGTAAAGGGTACATACAACAAGTTCAAAAATCAATGTTGGACAACAATAATTAGCTCCTTTCCATTTCTAGTAGGAATTGTATCCCTAAGAGCTCAGAAAATAATAATGTCGTGTATCAAATTGAAACCTGGATTTAGTATTTCACAGCTCAATTATTTTTCGATTCTAGATCTTTTATTTTAACTTATTGTGTGTAGTTCATAGTAAGCTTACTCATCAAACGTCCAAACAAACCTCCGCCGTCACTAAAAAAAAATTAAAAATATAAATTCTCTACGAGTCTTCGGGGTCTTCTCAGTTGCACACTTGCACTATGTATACCCAGATACATCCATGTCTACGCGAAGATAGGGACGGATCTAGGATTTTTTGTGGGGGTTAAAAAATTCTGCCCAAAAATATTGCATCCTATATACTATCATTCCCGCCCAAAATTATGTTGTATGCTATATTCCTATTCCTACCCAAAGATCATATTTCAATGTTTCTCACAAGATCAACAACATTCGAAAGCTGGAAGCAAAAACAATAATCGCAACCGCGAGTCCGCGAGGGAGAAAGGAAAGACGGCATACCAGTCGCCGACGGACTCCCCGAAACTGGAACCAAAAATGAAGCCCACGAGGCCGCAACCCAGCCTATTGAACACTCCCAAGTCTCCAAGGCGGCAAGGCCCAAGCCTTTCCCTGCTTGTATCACAGACACAAATATGGATATTCAGAAATTTAGAACCGTAACCCAGCCATCCAAAATTCAGAACCGCAACCAGCAAGAAGAAAGATGGAAGTTGCAGCAAGAAGAAAAACCAAATATAAATTACTAATTACTAAATGAACTAAACCAGCAAGAAGAAAAACAAACCCGTGGCCTGTGGGAAATGGGATTGCAATTTGAATTCAATCTTAATTTTTAGGGTTGAAAGTTTGAAATTGAAGGAATGAATCGGCGGCTTCAATGGATTGGAATGAGTTTTTGATAGAAATTATATAATGATATTTGGGTTGGGTTGGGTTATAAGTATAATTTATAAGTTAATTGACGATAAAAATGCATAAATAAATACTAAATTTGAGCAAACAAAATTACAGAAAATCGAAAATAATTTTGTCTTAAATTTTGAGCAACGTGGGTTAATGTGTATTTATACACGTATAGGCAGACTTTTCCTACTGCACTTTTCCTGCCTATATATTTTTTTAGGGAAAATTGGACTAATTGGTTTGCTTGTGCAAAAAGTTCAACATTTCTACCAAAAAAAAAAAGTTCATCACACTATTTATCACGTCCAACTTTATACTTTAATTTCACTATAGTTACTCAATTTTATTTTTGTTTCACCATAGCCATGCAACTTTTACTTAGTGTTATCATGACCATTTAATTTGATTTTATTTCACCATGATCATCCAATTTCATATGACGTTTTATTATGACCACCTAATTTTATATAACATTTCAACATGCCATCCAACTTTTTTTCTACCATTTTTATTAATTTTGAAAGGGGTAAAACGATTTGATTTTATTTCACCATAACCACCCAACTTTATATTTAGTGTTACCATAGTCACTTAATTTGATTTTATTTCACCATGACTATCTAATTTCATATAATGTTTCACTATGACCACATTTCATCAGTTATACAACTTTTTTTCACTATTTCATTAATTTTAAAATGGGTGAAACGGTAACTTTGTATAATATATATAAAAATATCAAAATAAAAACTTATTTAAAAAAGTTACTTAAAAATAAAATAAAATAAAAACTTATTTTTAAAAAATATGTTACTTAAAAAACTTATTTAAAAAAAAGTCATTTAGAAAAATAAAATAGAATAAAAACTTATTAAAAAAGATTTTAAAATAAAATAAAAACTTATTTTAAAAAATACTTAGAAAAATAAAATAAAATAAAGTTTTTTTTTTTTTTAAAAAAACTTATTTTAAAATATAATGAATGTTATATGAAATTAGGTGGTTATAGTGAAACATTATATGAAATTGTGTGACCATGACGAAATAAAATTAAATTGGGTGACTGTGGTAACATTAATTATAAAGTTAGGCGGTCATGATGAAGCAAAAACAAATTGGATGATCATGGTGACATTAAGTATAAAGTTGAGAAAAATTTCATTAGTAAGACATTAAGGGGAGTGTTCTCAATTGAAATTGTGATGAATTTTAAAAATCTTTCTAAATTTAGGTGTATTCAATTGAGATTTTAATGAAATTTATTAAAATTTAGGTGTCTCCAAGTGAAATTTAATGAAATCCTTCAAAATTTAGGTATCATCATTCGGGTTGTGCTTAGTAGATTTATAAAGATTTTATTAATTGATAGATTTTAAAAGATTTGGATGGATTTCAAGTTTAAAAATACATATAATCAAATCTTTTGAAATTTCATCATATTTAATGAAATTCTTAAGAAATTTGTGGAAATCTATTCAAATCCACGAAATTCATTAAAATTTATAATATTTTAAAATTCATCAAAATCCTTAGTTGAGGACGCCCCATAAGTATGACCTATTTCAAATCTAAGAAATAAAATTTACTTTTTCAAAAATCGGATATTAATTTAAATTTTATTTGTTAAATAATTAATTAATTAATTATATTATGGTCACAATATTATAAAATTTATGGTCACAATTATATATTAGTCATAATTACTTTTTCAAAAATCGGATATTAATTTAAATTTTATTTGTTAAATAAATAAATAATTAATTATATTATGGTCACAATATTATAAAATTTATGGTCACAATTATATATTAGTCATAATTATAGACTGACGGTCACAAACAACAAATTTTTTGATCACGAATTAAATAAATTAATTGATCACGTATTAATTTTTGGTCACGATCCACAACTTATTTCATGATAAAAAAATATCAAATTGATTGCACACATTATCAAATTATTCGTTACAAATATTTTTAGGTCACAAATTGGTCCCAATAAACTCTGGCGAACGGCCAGGGTGCACAGGGGCCCTGAACGGCGGCTTAGACACCCCACTCCTTCCATTGGTCCCAATAAACTCTGGCAACGGCCTTTTTTTTTTTTTTTTTTTTTTTTTTACCCAGATAT
>CAIGRQ010075831.1:0-14929 GCA_903798375.1 Fraxinus sp. D2006-0159
ATGGAATCACAGAAAATGGTTCTGACATAGTTATTTTTCTTTAAATGTTAAAGTGAACTTATGTTTCTTTTTCCCCTTTTTATTCTTGTGGAAAATAATATGTATTATTTAGTTTCCTTATGTAGTTGTAAAATAATATAAATCTTAGGACTAAATCCTAGATTTTGTGGGATTAGGAAAAGTATGATTCCTGATTAGGCGTGGATATTTATTCGTTTCCTTTTTAACTTGTTGACCTAGCCTATAAAGGCCCATGTCTTGCAACCAAATAATACATAGAAAATTTATTCTCATTTATCCACATGGTATTAGAGCCGTAAGGCTTACAAGCTTCTGGGAAGAATTTTTTCAGATCTGATCTGTCCAAGTTATTGGCCTTCATTGCCTGCAATTTTTTTTTCTTCATATTTCGCTGCTGTCGAATTCCGCTTCGTGCGATCTGCCTTAATTGCCTAGAGATCGTGTCTTTTTGTGGAAGATGTCGGAGATTGTAGAGATGACTACTGCACAATCGGAGGAGATTGTTCGAACCCAACAACCTGGAGAATTGCAAAATATCCAATCTGCATATAGGTTGGATGGAAAAAATTACCTTAAATGGTCTCAACTTGTTCGCACCGTGCTAAAAGGAAAGGGAAAGATCAGTCATCTCACGGGTACGGGACCGAAACCAGAAGATCCACGGTTTGAAGCTTGGGAAGAAGAGGATTCCATGATTATGGCATGGCTATGGAACTCTATGACTCCTGGAATCAGTGATACATGTATGTTCTTGGCTACAGCCAAGGATATTTGGGACACAATTCAACAAACTTATTCTAAGGCTAGAGATGTGGCCAAGTATACGAAGTTAAAGTGAAGACAATTGCTGCAAAACAGGGGGGTAAAACCGTTACTGAATATGCCAATCAATTGAAATCTTTGTGGCAAGAACTTGATCATTATAGGGTGATAAAAACCAAATGTCCTGAGGATGCAGCTGTTATAAAAGACTTCATTGAACAAGATAGAGTCTATGTTTTTCTTGTTGGACTTAATCCAGAATTTGACCAGGTGAGAATCCAGATTCTTGGCAAGCAGAAAATTCCGTGTTTTAATGAGGTGGTAGCATTGATTCGTGGTTAAGAAAGCAGAAGAGGCCTGATGTTTGAACCGCAGAGCATGGATAGCTCTGCCATGATGACTAATGGTGGCAATAATTCAGCCATAAATGTGGAAAGAGCACCAGTTGTTGAAAATGGAAGGTCTGGCCAACTAAAAGCACAGAACAGTGATTACAAGGATAGCTTGTGGTGCAATTATTGTAAGAAAACACGTCATACTCGTGAAAAATGTTGGAAGCTTCATGGAAAGCCCCCAAGCCGAGAGTGGGGACAGAAAAGAGAACATTCAAGGAATAATGGGCAGGCCCATGTTGCTGGGATACAGCTGAATGAAACAACACCACAAGAGATAGGAAGTCTCAACCAAGAAGAGGTTGAGAAAGTAAGATCTCTTATTGGCAACCTTGACAAACCTTCAGGTACTTGTTCATTGGCATATTCAGGTAAGTTTCCATTCTCTATTGGATTAAATGTCTCTGGTATAACCTTTGCAAACTCATGGGTTATGGACTCTGGAGCAACCGACCATATGACCTATTCACCTAATGTTTTTTTCACATATACCCCATGTCCAAGCAGTAGGAAAATTGCCACGGCTGATGGTTCCTTGACCACTGTAGCAGGTGTAGGAGATGTCAAAATAAGCTCATTACTGACCTTAAAAAATGTTCTCCATGTCCCTAGATTGTCCACAAATTTTGTTTCTATCCAAAAACTCACTCAAGATTTATGTTGCAACGTGGTTTTTCATCATAGTTATTGTGTATTTCAGGACGAGGATTCGGGGAAGATGATTGGACATGCTAGAGAACGGGATGGACTCTACTACCTCGAAACACCGAACCAGTCAAGCATTACCAAGGGCAAATTACCTCAGTCTTTTGTCTCCGAATTTTTTTTATCCAATAAAGGGAAAGTTTGGCTTCACCATCGCCGACTTGGACACCCATCGTTTCGAGTCATTAGAATTCTGTTTCCTTCTTTATTTAAAGGTTTGAATGTTGAACATTTTCATTGTGAAGTGTGCGAACTCGCTAAACACAAACGAGTACCTTTTCCAATTAGTAATAAAAGAAGTTCTATCCCTTTTTATCTTATTCATAGTGATATTTGGGGTCCTTCCACTGTTCCTAATGTTTCAGGGGCAAAATGGTTTGTTTCATTCATTGATGATTGTACTCGTGTTACTTGGATATTTTTACTCAAACACAAATCTGATGTTAGTACTGTTCTTCCAAATTTTTGCTCCATGATTAAAAATCAATTTGGAGTCAATATCAAAAGGTTTAGGTCGGATAATGCTAAGGATTACATCAACCAAGTCCTATCTCAATACTTTCAGAAAGAAGGAATAGTACATGAGTCATCTTGTGTTAATACTCCACAACAAAATGGAGTAGCGGAAAGGAAAAATGGTCACCTTCTTGAATCAACTCGAGCTTTCATGTTCCAGAAAAATGTGCCTAAATCCTTTTGGGGGGAAGCAGTTCTTACAGCCACACATCTTATAAATCGGTTGCCTTCTAGAGTCTTGGGATTCAAAAGCCCGATGGAAATACTCTCAACATTCTATCCTAACCTACACACTACAAATAATCTTGTCCCTAGGATATTTGGGTGCGTGTCATTTGTCCATGTCCATGGTCAAAATAGGGGAAAGTTGGATCCAAGGGCATTAAAATGCATCTTTGTCGGATATTCTTCAACTCAAAAAGGGTATAAGTGTTACCACCCTCCATCAAAGAAATTCTATGTCTCGGTGGATGTCACTTTCAATGAACAAGAGTCATATTTCACCACTCCTTATCTTCAGGGGGAGAATTCAAGAATAGAAGATAAAGAGTGGTATTTCCTCGATCTACCGTCATTTTCCGAGTCCAAACCAGTTTCAATTTCCTCACCTTGTTCCACTGTGCCAAATCCTGTGTCTCCTATCTCTGAATCCGAGTCCAAAAATCCCCAAGAGAATATAGATTCCGCCATTGAGAATGTGAGATTTGGCAAAGGTAAGGTGTTTTCAAGGAAGAAGACAGTTGTCCCTGAATCTGTGCAAGTTCAAGACTCCAACCCAGATCCTGAGAATGAGGTAACAATTTCTAATCCTTCATTGCAAGCTGAAATTGAATCTCAGATGAGTAATAATAACCAGGACCTTCCCATTGCTATTAGAAAAGGAACTAGAGAGTGTACAAATCGACCTTTATATCCTCTTGCGCATTTCTTGTCTTTTAAAAAATTTTCACTATCTCATAGAGCCTTCCTTGTTAGCTTAAATACCGTTGCCATTCCTACCTCCTTATCTGAGGCCTTATCCAATGAGAAATGGAAACAAGCCATGAATGTGGAGATGGAGGCGTTGAAAAAAAATAAAACTTGGGAATTGGTAAAGTTGCCCGTAGGAAAGAAACCAGTGGGGTGTAAATGGATATATACAGTGAAGTGTAGAGCAGATGGATCAATAGAAAGATACAAGGCAAGGTTAGTGGCCAAAGGTTATACCCAAACCTATGGAATTGATTACCTAGAGACGTTTGCTCCGGTTGCAAAGATGAATACTATTAGAATATTGTTGTCATTAGCAGCTAATTATGGTTGGGGGTTGCAGCAGTTTGATGTTAAGAATGCATTCTTACATGGAGAATTAGAGGAAGAAATTTATATGGAGATTCCACCAGGTTATGGGAACAATTTGGCTGCTCATACTGTGTGTAAGTTAAAGAAAGCTTTGTATGGACTTAAGCAATCACCACGAGCATGGTTTGGAAGATTTGCCAGAGTCATGGTGGCCATTGGATATAGACAAAGCCAAGGAGATCATACGATGTTCATTAAACATTCACCTTCAGGGGGAGTCACAATTCTCTTGGTATATGTCGATGACATAATAGTGACAGGGGATGATAATATGGAGAGACAGGTTCTAAGTCAGTGTTTGGCTAAAGAGTTTGAGATCAAAATGTTAGGGAGTTTGAAATATTTTCTTGGGATTGAGGTGGCTCACTCTAGACAAGGCATTTTTATCTCCCAACAGAAGTACGTTACTGATCTCCTTAAAGAAACAGGCATGACAGCATGCAAACTAGAAAGTACTCCAATAGACCCTAATCTTAGACTTGGAAATGCAGAGGAAGATGCTGCAATAGACAGGGAAATGTACCAACGATTGGTAGGAAGACTCATTTATCTATCTCACACGCGGCCTGATATAGCGTATGCAGGAAGTTTGATTAGCCAGTTCATGCATAGTCCTAAAGAAGTTCATTTGCAAGCAGCCAACAGAGTGTTACAGTATCTCAAAGGAACTCCAGGAAGAGGAATTTTGTATAGAAGAAACTCTGGACTAGTACTTGAGGCGAATCAGATGCAGATTATGCGGGTTCAGTGGTTGATAGAAGATCTACATCCGGATATTGCACTTTCCTAGGAGGCAATCTTGTCTCTTGGAGAAGTAAGAAACAAAATGTGGTAGCCAGGTCAAGTGCTGAAGCAGAATTCAGAGCAATGGCACAAGGAGTATGTGAACTACTATGGTTGAAGATCATCTTAGAGGACCTCAGGATAAAATGGGATGGACCTATGAAGCTTTACTGTGATAACAAGTCTGCTATTAGCATTGCACACAATCCAGTTCAACATGATAGAACTAAGCACATCGAGATAGACAGACACTTTATCAAAGAAAAGTTGGACAGTGGCTTGATCTGCACACCCTACGTGTCCACGACAGGTCAATTAGCTGATGTGTTTACAAAAGGACTGAACAGTACAATGTTTCAGACACTTGTTTCCAAGCTGGGAATGGAAAATCCATATTCACCAGCTTGAGGGGGAGTGTGGAAAATAATATGTATTATTTAGTTTCCTTATGTAGTTGTAAAATAATATAAATCTTAGGACTAAATCCCAGATTTTGTGGGATTAGGAAAAGTATGATTCCTTATTAGGTGTGGATATTTATTTGTTTCCTTTTTAACTTGTTGACCTAGCCTATAAAGGCCCATGTCTTGTAACCAAATAATACACAGAAAATTTATTCTCATTTGTCCACAGTAACTAAAACTAAAATAAAAATAGATTCCAACCCAGTAAATGCATGTCCCAAAGTCTAAAATATCAGGACCAAGCACAGTATTACTTCAAGACAACATTCAAATGCAACATGCAATGGACAAAGAAACTTCACCCGTTTTCTCTCTCGGGGTGGAGGATGGTGTTATCTATGAATACAAGCAACTTACCCCCATTTGACCTTGCTTTTGACTACCTGACAATCTAGTTGCACGACCACGTAAGGATCACTTGTTCCCTGAGTAAAATATGAATCACATGAAAATGGATGAAATATTGACCAGGCGATGGATGTAGATCACAGTAAATCTTTGTGCAACCTAAGGAATAAATCTATTTTCATGGCAGAAAGAGAAAGGGATAAAAAAAAAGGGAAAGCTGATGGAAATAATTGGAATGTCAACTACTTGCTGATATAGAAAGAATTAGATGATATTATCCTACCCATGGATCCATAGCAGGAAAATTAAAGCCTTTCTTTAACTTTATGAACAACTGGCCATCATAAATTTCACGAAGAAATGACCTGCAAAGCATCAAATTTGAAGTTTTTAAGACAATATGATAGTGTTCTTAAAAGAAAATAAAAAGAAAAGAGACAATATGATGGCAGGCATCCAGCATGTGAAGGAAAAAGATCACTATTATTTAACTTGGAACCACATGTACTTGCATCAAGAAAGTGATTCTATATGCAGATGCACATATATAAAATTCAAAAATTCGTATACCTGTAAAGTTATTACAAGACAGGGGACAACGTAGTTTCACTAGAAATAGATGAGGAGCAAATTATAGTAATCAGTTTAAACTAAACTTCATCTCACATCAATGGCAAGATGTTACAATATGAACATCAATTTTTCAGGGGCCAATATCTTTAAAATATGCTGTTTGTGTTATTTGAGTTTCATGGAATCCAATGAATGCCAAATTCCCTCATAATTTTTTTTGACTTTCCTATGATTGAATCATGTTAATAGCGCAAGGACATAAGCCTGTAGATAGCCATTTAAGCTTCCAAATTTATCAGCCTATAATATACACTGCTTTATAGAAACTTGGATCTTTGAATTTGTTTCAGAGCTTGAACCAGGTGCCTGGGTGTGATTACTACGAAGTTACTGACCCTCTAATTTACTCTTTTCAATTCAACAATCTTTACTTTACAAAGCTTATCCCCTTCCAACGCCAAACCTGATTATACCTAAAGCCCAAAGCACAAATTTCAACACTTTCAAACTCGTTATCTTTCTTACATTCCTGAACTAAAACTGCTTAGATTGACCTTTGACAAAAATTACCTAGGCTGCCCATCGCTATTTTGCCCTCAAGCTCAAAAGATTGTGAGCATACTATTGTCTGACATTGCTTACTTTTACTACCAAGATGTTAAAAATATTACATTTCATAGTAAAATCATGAGAACTAGTATGTTATTCTGAAAATGTGAGCCAAAAGTGCTTATTCTTCATATCTAATGTATTCCAGAAAAATGAACATCACTGTCTACCATTTTCAGTGATGTTTCTTATTTTAGTTATTCTAATAATGGACTATTCCAAAATTTGGTGATACTAAGTTATCAAATATAAAATATTTAAAGATATTAGTCTTCCAAAAATCAGATTACTGGCCAAGCTGAAAAGACTGAAAGGCTTGATTCTCTACTCCTATATGATATAAAAGAGTTATTTGACTTCTTAATGTCAGAATTATGACAGAATGAAGTAACATACTGTGAAAGAAAAACTGTCTGACAATTTGCAGCATCCATCTCACGCTTGCCGACTGTTTCCTGACGAGGAACATATAAGAAAATATCCGCAAATCAAATTAAACAACTTTTAATTGATTTAGAACTTGGTCAATCAAAAAGAATATATGACCCTTTTAAGAAGAGCTAACAGAAAGTATTACATGCACTTTTAAGAATTTATATAGTCTCCAGACAATCCATCTTCATCTTCATTTCGTAGGATCTTTTGATTAATAACTCATATTCCTTAAAGATTAAATCCCATTAATTGCCATTTCACTTTAGTTAGATATCCATTTGAAGATCAATTCTTTTGATTCATATTCGGAACAAGCACTTTAACTGAGCTTTAAAGTTAAAGTAAAAACAGGAATCCATATATCAATTGTTTTCGGTTATATGTCGCTCCATTAAATATTAAAATTGGAAGAAAAAAAATTACAAATTTAGAAAAATCAGTCACCATAACTCTTTTCTTTTTGGGTGTAACCAACAAAAAGCAACCTAAGATGCACAATATTTCAGCTTCAAAATACAGAATAATTTCATACCCCAAAATCAACAACAAATCCATATAACAAGATTACAAAATATCTCATTGTTTGTATTGTTTTTCTCCCAAAACAAATAATAAATCAAAATTTCAGAAACACGAAAAGGGCTAAACTAAAGAATCAGATGAGTTACTGGAGGGGTGGTGTAAGCCTCAAATGCAAAACCAGCAAGAATGACTGCCAAATTGATATCAAATGGAGGCCTCTCATTCTCATACTCCTCGCTCTTTTCACTTGAAACGGACTCATAAATCTCAGTATTACTACTATTACTACTGCTGCTGCTGGCTTTGCAATACCCATATACTCTTGAACTCAAAACCCCACAAAATTTCTTGGACAAAAACAGTTTCTTGGGGAGCAAGAGTTTCTTGGAGAATGAAAATGAATTGGGGTTCTTGAAATGGAGGAGTTTAGGTGAATAGAAAAGGTGGGATTGAAGAGTAGCCATGGATGAGAATGTCGAGATGATGTGGCTGCTTTTGCAGTTTATGTGTAAGCGGATTTTTGGAGGGGGCGGTGGGTTGAGTGGGGTAGGGTGTGTCGTGCACTCGTGTGGGTGTGCTTTTAGTCTTCACTCTTTAGAGCTTGTGAGAACGTACCAGAAAATTGGTGGCGCCAAGTTGTTAACGGTCAATGTTAGGCTTTTTATTTCTTTTCCTTTTTCTTTAAACTATATTTTTCAGTAATAATTCTAAATTAAAAAATAGTGACGAAAATACCCGTCGTCCCAAATTGTTCCGCCACGAAATGAGGGGTTCCCATCGAGGATTTGGAACGGAGACGACGAACATGGTTTCCCCTTTCGATGGTACTTCGAATCTTATTTTTTATTTTATTTTTAAATTGTATTTTAAAATAAATAAATAATATTAAAAATATAAGTAAGTAAACGAAGTAAGGGCGTGTTCGGTAGAAATTAAAATCGAATTAAAATTAAAAAATTAGTCGTTATTGTTGACTTTTATTAGACGAGTGGGATTCAATAACGGCTATATTTTCAATTTTAATCGGATTAAAATCCATACCAAACAAGCTCTAAATAGGATTATTTTATTTTCAGTCCCGTCTCCCAAAAATTCCAAAAAGATAGGAATGGGAAAGCCACTCCGTTGTCATCTCTATGAATAATACAAAAACTTAATTTTCAAATTTTTTTTTTCTTGTTGGTTTTATGCTTAGATTTGGAACATATTATTTTTATAATTAAATAAAAACATTGTTCATAACAAACTAATAATATTTTATATGACAATTAGAATAGAGGATCGCCTAAATACAAGAAATATCTAGTTTCTTCACTTGACTTGCAACGTTTGTTAATATAGCTTTATTTCTTTATCTTCTACTTTCTAAAAAAATAGTTTTTATAATTATATCAATATAATTTCGACAAAAAAGATTCATCAATGGGAGTTTTTTGAAATAGTTGAAAGTTAGAAGGGACAATGTCGTGTGGAGATAGAAAACCAACATATAATGAACTTTTTCGGCTTTACACGTGTGTTCAAATCTCTCGAAGTCCCATTTGAACATTAAAAGTAAATGGTTTTTTTTTTTATGTTTCTCACTTTTTTTTCTTTTACTTTTGAGAGTAAGAGACCCCTACCTTCTCTACCTTCTTTGAGCTAGTCAATGATTACTTATGAATTAATTAATACCTAAAAAGCCTAAATTCATTTAATTATGTGTGTGTGATGAGATAATGAGGTAAATGTAATATACCACCAATTTGTTATAACTTAGAATTTTAAACGATAATCGTATTCATAATTATAAATCTGTTATATTGTAACTTAATATAACACAAGCTTAAATTTTTTTTTAAATAATATATTCGAATTTTTTCGTCAAAGTTGATGATATTCTTCTTTAAAGAAACCTTGAATAAATTAAAATACAAGTTTGTTATCAGAAAAAAAAAAAAAATCTACCAAGAAAAGAAAGTGAAGTTTATTACGCCCCTAGCAAAATATTGCTAAAGCTTTTATTAGATCATGGGAGCAATGTTGAATAAGAAATTCCAATACAATTAAATAATCATGAAAAAAAACCATAAAAAATTAAAACCAGCATCAAGAGCAGGCATGATACATGCCATATTTGTTCATTCACTTCTTGTCACCCACTCCAAGTGTGTTCTTCACGCCATCAATGGCACCTTGAGCCATGTGAACAACTTGCTCTCCCGTCTACAAAAGTTTAAGTTATTAGATATGAGACAAGATAATTCAGTAAAATATTTTTTAACGTGTCCAATTACACGTAAACTGCATTCATTTTTTAGTAAACATACCTGCTGAAGGAATCCAGCTTTCTCTTCCTTGCTTTGTTGGGCTTGCACCTCGGTGCTGTTGGTTGCATCGCATGCCTTGTCATGTGCTGACTGTGCTGTGTTCTTAGCCGACTCCATCCAATCCTCTGTCTTGGCCTATCCAAAACAAACATTTTATTCATCAAGTTGCGAGTGAGACAGTTATCAACATACAATTATTCTTGTATGCATGGGCGGATCCAGGGATGGGCCAGCCTCTGCTACAGCCCATCCCTCCAGCCTATGTGTAATTTTTTTTTTCTTTTTTAGCCCATGTCTAATTTTTTTCTGGATCCGTCACTACTTCTATGCATGTATGTAAACGTGTGTATACACATACAGATGACATATTCAATAATGAGAATAGAGTATTACGGAATAGTATTAGAAAAGAAAATATAGTCTATACAAAATATACGAAACAAGTGTTATGCTTGTTTTTCCCACAGGATAGTGTTATGTTAACAAACACCTGAGTCTTGGCACGAGATTCTCCTGCATTGTACTGAGAGCTCGACATCTTCTATGAAACCTTAAAGGATGTAAAAAACTTGAAGCTTTTGTTTGGCCTTAAATGTTTGATTGATATGAATTAAACCATTTGTTATGGGTTATTTATAGTGCTAATTGATCCGCGTATGGAGGAACAACCTTTTCGTTTTGATGTTATCAGCAGTTCTTGGTGATGAGTAAATTGCTGCCCTTGACTTGGACAAAGGGGTGATATTTCAAAGTCATAAGATCTTAACTAGTTTTTGCATACTACAAGTACGTTTTGCCACCTTGGATTGTGTAGAATTTAGCGCGAGTTATAAAAAAATATTAGTAATCGCACTAAATTTATAGAAAAATATTAAGGGCATGTTTGGGCCAAATTTTAATCTGATTTTAATCTAAGTCACAATGAAACAATCAATATCAACTACATCTTTTATGGATTCCACATTTTTTCAACCATACATTTCAAAAACTTCTAACATAATCCACTTAAAATCTGATTTTAATCTACACCAAACACCAGTTAAGTGGATTGTTAGGGGTTTTTTTTTTTTATGTGAACTTATATTTTAACTTCCAAGTTAGCTTCATATTAGCCCACGTTGTCCATTCCTGTAATACTGAATCACTGATGGGAAAATTGTATCTAATTATTAATTAGTGAAGGAAAGTTGAGCTAACGTCTTATGCTACGAAAAACATTGACAATTTCAATCGAGTGGTCCAAGTACCATGTTAGTTGCATTGATTAGAGGCAACAATTTAGTTGGCCCAATGTGACCATTTAACACAAAAATTAATGAAAAATGACGAGGAAATTTAAACAAAGATAAATTTTACGAGAAAATAAATCTAAACCAGAAGTGAAAATAAAATACTGATCAATATATTTGCAAAGGAAAAAAAAAAAAAAAATTTAGTGTACTTTTTTTATTTCGCTAACCGTTCAATGGACACTAGTCAATACTTTACAACTGAACAAAAAATTGAGCGGATATCTTGCTTATCTCGTCTTCTTTATCATGTACAATTCAACTTAAAAATACGTGTATCTCATAAAAGTCCGATAGTGTGCCTGGGAGGGATTCTAGCTTTTTCAAGAATTGAATTTTCTGTCATTATCAGGTACAGTGTTGAAGAATGGCTTGTTGCACAAGTTGCAACATTTCATAACTACCCTTTGTCCCAACAAATTTGCGACTTGAGTGTGCAGCCATTTTTTACTATTCAACATCAATGGAGGGTAGGTTTGGAAAAAGTAGAAAAAGTGGCAGGCCAAATTTTTGTAGTTTTTGGACCGTTGCAGCTCCAACTAGGGGTGTCCAAAAGTCCCGAACCGAATCGGATCGGATCGAACCGAACCCGAATTGAACCGAACCGAATCGAGCGGTTCTTCACAAATTAAATACCCGAACGGATACTCAAATTGAGAACCGACGGGTGTGAGTCGGGTCTCAGGTCTAGACCAAGAACCGAATAACCGAATGAGAACCGAAACTAAATAATTTTTTTATTTTATTTATTGAATTAATTAAATTATTTTATTTTTTCTAAATAAATTAACAAATTAATTAATTAAATCAGATCATTTCATAATTTTAAGCCTTGAGCCTCAATTTTTTAATATGGATCACCGACATTTTAATATTAATATCTACTTTTTGGTATTTATACGCATTGAATTAATGTTATTCGACAGCTAGTTATTTATATATTTTTGAATTGTGCTACGTTAATTTGTAAAAGTTACGAATGAAATTTCATTAGTTATATTTATGTAGTGTTGCTATAAATGTTAAAAAATTTAATTATGGCATGGAACCGAAAGAAACAGAACCGAACGAAATGGAACCGAACCCGAACGGTTCCATAATTATATTTGAACCCGACGGGTCCATTTATTAAATACCCGAAAATTTTGAAATCAAGCAGAATCGAATCGAACCGAATCGAATCGACCCACGGACGCCCTAACCCCAACAGTCCAATTACCAATTTTAATTTCAGTTTTAGCTGCACCAGAATGCAAATTGTTTTTTACTTATTAGTTCCATTTGTGTATCAATTTGCAAATTTTCCCTTCAAACTAGGGCCCGAGGGGGTCCGGGTCCAATTTTGACAATTTTTTGGACCATTTTGTATTTGAAAAAGCTTCTCATGAATTTCGTAATACTGAGATTTCAGGTTCCGTAAGTGTTGGAATGTTTGTGTGAGAGGCAGAGACATTTTATTGTAGGGGAAGACAATACTTTAAACCCGCTTACATATATTAACTGAACGAGAATGCTAAAATTTTGAATTCTTCATCTATAAAAATTAAAATGCATTATGTATATATGTCTAAGTTTTAAATTCTAATTTTGAAGCTTGAATCAGTAGAATTGTAAGAGCCCAGAAAATAATTGTCGATTACCGACATATCTCCATGAAGACATTACCATCTTTTAAATTTTCAACTAATGTACATTAATTTATGTTCGTTTGTTTCCTTTATNTATAAAAATTAAAATGCATTATGTATATATGTCTAAGTTTTAAATTCTAATTTTGAAGCTTGAATCAGTAGAATTGTAAGAGCCCAGAAAATAATTGTCGATTACCGACATATCTCCATGAAGACATTACCATCTTTTAAATTTTCAACTAATGTACATTAATTTATGTTCGTTTGTTTCCTTTATGTATCACAAAGTACCAACTTCCCTCATTTTATCAGATAATGTTTCAAAAAAAAATTCGGGGGCCGTGGGTCCCCACCCCTTCAATTCTGGAACCTCCTATTTCAACGGGCTGGCTCCACCCCCTCCTAACTACTATAGGTGTAAATTCAAATGAAAAACGGGGTATCATACTGAAGATTACAGTGTCCAATTAACTTGCACTTTTTCTTTCTCATTGGGTCTCTAAATGGTACATCAATGTCAACTTACAGAATTGAATAGTCTTCTAAAAATAAGAGTAATTAGTTTGTTAATTTTCTTTTTAATAGGTTCCTAGATGGCACATTATTTCAATTTTGAAAACTTGGATAATATTTTAATAACAACTAGGTACAATCAACTTTGCAACTTTCCTTTCTAGTTGGGTGTCTGAATAGAACACTTACCAATTCGAAAAATTGGGTAGCCTTCTTAAAAACATCAATGTCTTCTAATCAATGTTGAAAGTTACGCGGGTTTGACCCTAACAATACCTAGAGATTGGTGAATAGGTGTAAATGCGGAATTAAAAATATTGTCAATTAATATTGCAACAAGTCTCAATAATTAATTAATCTATGTCAAGTTCACGTGAATTAACTATCATATGTCGACCCTAACAATACTAAAGAGGGGTAGGCGTTTCGATATGAAATTTTTATGTTTTCTTCAAAATTCGTAGTGGATTAATTTCAAGAATTAAATAATTAATATCAATGTTTGGTTGTGTTCTTGGATCATGGAATAATGTTATGAGGGTGTGTTCTAATGATCAACCACACTTGTTACAAAGTGAGGATATTGTATTTATAGTAGAGAGGTATTTGGACAGTATAAAATAGATAAAACTCTTGAAAATCGTGAACTAGGGTTTCACGGAAAATACCATCACTCGAACTTCGGGCGAGCGACATGTCTGTCCCTCGAGTGATAGGCAGGCGACGAGCAAGCCACGATGATTCTATTTTGAACGCTCGAACATCAGCTTGGTTACAGGCTAGCATGATTTTCTATGATTTTTTCTCCTCGTTCTATACTCGAACCCAATACTCTCTATCCAACTAAACAACTACCAATCAATTTCCTTGACTTTTACAACTCTTTAATGCAATTAATTTGCCTACAGAATTGCCAATACAATTAAAAACAAACAAACAAACAAACAAATGTCCCTAAATACTACATTATTCAACTTAAAATTTTTGGCAACCTTTCTAATTTTGGACATACTTTTTTCATTCCCTAAATAATTCTCCGAGTTTTAACATGCTATAACTCTCTAATCTTCTAAACATTTAATCGAAAAAGTTTGGAAGGTGTCGGTCCACTATAATCTGACAAAAAATCGAGTCAAGACGGGCTTCCGTAAGAGTATTAAATGGATCGAGTTGAGACGAACTACCATAAGAGTCAATTCATGCTGGCATGTGGGACGAACGAGCGCAAGCTGTGACCCGCTTCACAAAATCTGAACTCGGCTTGTCCCAACAGCTCATCCTTCAGTAGGGCTAACAAGCCAGCTAGCAAGTCACTCGTGACTGTTTTTTTTAAAAACATAAAATTGTATTTTTATTCCTTGAAATGTAGTGAAGATGTATATTTGTAACGAGATAGTAAAAGTATAAACTTTGTTTTTTCAAGAAAAAATATATAAAATTGAAAAAATCCTCCTTTATCCAGCTTTTGGATTGATCATACTGCGTAGACGAAATTAAAATTTTAAACGAATAAATATTTTGTATATAGTTTTTTATAAAAAAAAATGAAATTTTAAACTTAGCATACCAAAGAATTCGTGAAGGTTATCATTACTGAGAATTTTCACCTTGTCTTGTATTTAATAATATGCATCTTATCAGTCATTCAAATACAATAGAGGGTGAAATATATATTCTTCCATTTGCAGGGCCCTATGATTAGGGGCGGACCCACAT
>CAIGRQ010075833.1:0-15082 GCA_903798375.1 Fraxinus sp. D2006-0159
CTCCGGCCACCTTTTGTTGCTTTCCTGTCCAGGATACAGAAAATGTAATAGTTAATAGCATGACACAAAGGACACGCATAATCGAGGCCAGTGGTGTCAATGATGGACATAATGTGGCTAATTTAGTAATGGGAGGAAATATTTTCCTGAGAGCTAGATGACTAGATCTACCATTTATGTTTACATTTGGGGAAGTGGGATAGGTAGGTCGCAAATGGAGGATGGGAGAAACAGAGGAAACAGGAAGAGAGAGAGAGAGAGAAAAAACAAGAGATATTTGCAGAAAAATGATTCAAGATTTTTGATACCATTCCTAGATACTTTCATGCAAAAACAGATGTCCATTATCCATAGAATGTAAGGAAGATGCCAGCAAGAGGCGGTAATCCTTGTCTACAAATACCAGTTTATCATGAATCACCATTATAATTTCATTATATTCATGAAACAACATTCAAGAGAGAGAGAGAGAGACAGAGGTACCGTGCAAAGAATCCATGTGTTCTTTTGCGCCTGATGTTGCTTGGTTGATATGTTCGCTTTGGTAATAAAAGCATAGGCTTGTTTGATGAAGAATCATCTCCTGTGTAGGATAAATAAAGAAGAAAAATCATAAACCAAATTTTGCAGGTAGCAAAATAACCAAGAAAATAAAGCAATTGCGCAAACTTCAACTCTTGCTTTTCAATTTAAAATGGTGAACGAAAGTAGCGCTCATCAGCTCATCTAACGAACTTGCCACCAATCCCAATAGAAGGAAGCTCAGTACTTCTTTTCCTTTTCTCCATTTCCATTTTTTTTTTTTTTTGGATCGGAAGGCTCAATGCAGATAGGAATAAAAAGAATCACTGCGACTTAATCTAGCTAGATAAACTCACAAACAACATTGTACAATCACGATATTCAACTCTACAATGAATTCAGTCGCTCAAAAGTCCTTCCTTCACTTACAGACCCAAATCAAGACTTTGACAAACCTTCTTAGCGTGGCATAATCTTTCCAAAAGCATCCTTTTGATAATGATCATCATTGCTTGGATTTTAGAGACTCATAGCTGAGTCATCATGAAAACTTACAGTTCACTATCCATTGGAACACGAACCCACTAATACTTGTAAGCAGTGTTCTAAAATGCGTAATGCGTTGCGATGCGTCGAGGTCGAGAATCAAGAATCACAAGCTTAAGCGTGTCAATGCGGAGAATAGGCGTCATAATGCGTTTCGTACTTTTAATATTATTTTAATTATTTTAAGGATTAAATATATTTTTATATAAAAAAAATAGATTTTTAATATATCATAAAAAAAAAATTTAACAAAAAAAAAAAAAAAAAGAAACAAAAAAAAAAAAAAAAAAAAAAAAAAAAAAAAAAAAAAAAAAAAACGTGATTAGGCGGGATACTGCACCGCCTAGGCGGCGCGCATTTCCGCGCATTTTCGGTCCAAACGCATTTTTACACGCATTGCCGAATTCGACGCGTTTTCACCACGCATCGCGCCTAGGCGGCGCATTTTCGAGAATTTTAGAACACTGCTTGTAAGTCCCAATCTCTTGAAATTTCTCCAAATTCCAGAATCAATTTTTTGTGAAATTTCAGAAACATCAGCTTCACTAGTGATTCTTTATCGTGTTAAATAGGTTGCTGCCTCATTAATTACTAAAAAACCAGCCAAATCCATCAAATAAGTTAGCCACATAAAAAATTCGTACGAACTTGCTCAATCATTAATGTGATGAAGAAAACATATTTTCAAAAAAAGCCATAATACAATAAAATACTATCCATAGAACAAGCTATCCTTGCTAATTATAACTTCAATACAGCATTTATAACCCACTTTCAAGGCCTGGATCATCATAAAAAATATTCCACCACACTAATCGATGTTTTTTTTTTATAACCGTGGATGTTCGGGCCAGCTTGCGCGCACCTCGACTGATCCCACGGGCCTGATGTTTACGGTCGGGTACTCACCTCAGTAGCCATGAGGGGAGTCGGACTCGAACGGTGACCATTGGGGAGCAAACCTAATGCCTAACCAATTGAGCAACCCCTAAATGTTACCACGCTAATCGATGTTCACCAACAAATTAGCAGAAAAGAGTGAGGATATGCCTTAACTAATGCACCATACCAGGTAGAACAAGACTTCTAAGTTGACTGCCAATCACAAACTTAACAACGTCGTGCCTTGCCTTGATTCATAGCTGAAGGCTTTCTTGAACTTCACTATACAAGAATGAGGATATTCCTTAACTAACCATACCAGGTAGAACAAGACTTCTAAGTGCAGGTCCCCAAGATAACCTAAAAGATCTTTGCAACACTCCAAATCCCAAAGATAGTGACACAAACGAAGAAGAATTAAGAAATAGAATACTTGATCACAAAGCCACTAATCATGTAGCAGATACAAGGGAGAAGAATATACAACCATGCATTCATCTTCACCTACACAATTAACCTCGTCCGTGTCACAAGGCTAAGGTTGCAAGGAGTGATTTGAGAATACACCAAGTGAAACCAATCAAATTAGAAACACAAATGGTGACCATTTAAAATTTACCAGGAACATTAATATAGCTCGACTATACTACTTCAAAAATAAGTATAATGAAAACCCTTATCAAGGTTAGTCTTTTCATTCATTTTCAAATTTCAAACAGAAGATCTCAAGTCACCAACTATAAACTTCACAAGCAAATTCTTGCCTATCCTAGCACAATATAGTGGATACATCAACACATCAACATCATTTTATTCCTAACACTAACCACTGCTTAGCATGAATGTAAACGTGGAAATTGAAAGGGAAATACAGTCTTCACTCCTGGTATGTTCTTCTCTAAAAATATGTACATTTCACATTACGAATCTCAAATTTCCAGTAAACAATGTTCAAGAGAACAAGCATATATGTAAATCCATATCTATATATTATTACAAAACCACGAGTGCAAGCAGCACATACAATATATGCATATATGTGGGAAAATCAGAAATACCTTCTGGAAGGAAGAACGGAAGAAAGGGGAGGCCAGAGGGGTGTAGGAAGACCTCTCTGTGGGATTCAGCGTCGTTTTGGTGCTTTGGAAACTGTACAAGGGAGGTGTGAGACTGAGGGATGAAGAGGAAGGGGAACAGCTGCGGAGAGGTTGTCAATGGGGGACTCCGACAGAGACTTCGGTGGTGGGGAATTGGGTTCTTCTTAACAGCCGGGTTGATGAAACGGTTCATCAGAGAAACTCCGGTGCGAATTAGGGTTTTGGACAACGCCATTTTGTATTTTGAGTTCGATTTGGTGGGGTGGGTGTGTTGGGTTGAAAGCTGGGAGAGGAAGCTGCAGTGCCACAAATTCGATTCAGGTAAATTTCATCATGGTCATTGAACTATCAGTGAGATTTTAAATGGCTCACCAAACTTCAATTTAGTTTTAATCTTTACCACGCTATCACATTGCATCACATGTCATCCCTCAAACTTACGATTTAGGGCACGGAACCAAGGTCGTAAAATTGTAGAAGAGGGGTGGGTGGGTTCTCACTTCTCACATCACATGTCCCTCAAACAGAAGGTTAGGGAGACAAAACAAGGATAGTGAGACCGTAGATGGGGGTGGACGGGTTGCCAGATGACAATAAGATATGAAAATTCACTAGTCCTTCAAGAATTTCTAAATGTTGAACATGCAAGAATTAAAATATCCACATTTAACATTCAATCTATTTGCTTATTTGTCCTTTTAATTCAATTTTATTTTTTAAATGCAATTTATATTTAAAACTCTAAATAAAATATAAAATTCGGATGGCCCGTTCCCTTTCTACGACAAAGTCAAGGCAAACCCAAGTCATTTTGCCATCCCTACATGTAAGAACGAGTAAGAAGTTGGATTGGAGAGGTCTAGTGTCATGTCAAGGCAGATGAATTTTTTTAATTTTTTATATTTATACTCAAGTATTCAAGTTTCGTCCGACTAATCCAAAAGAGTGACGACCTTCCCCCCGATTCGCCACACAAATAAATCTAATGCGATTACAGTTTATACACACTTGGATCGAATATTCGTAAGGCTATTGATATATGTCTTCCAACTGTAGCGAAAATTTAAATCTCTAATATTTCGAAAAGAACTCTCCTATTTTACCATTGCGTCATGCTCATGGAGGCAAGGCTGAGTTATTTTATCGTACTGTATGGGTGAATAAGAGGAAGCTAGATCAATAAGGGATGTCATGAGTGCATGCATTGAAAAAAAATTCGTCGATCTTTACTCATTTTCATACTTATGTTCTCAACTTTTTTCTTCTTATTCTTGTCGTTAACCTTCACATAATTATCACATTCCATCCCCTAATTAATATCATAATGTACTAAAATTGAAGATTAATGATAAAGATACATTGAAAAAAAGTTAACACTACAAAAATGAGCTAAGATTGAGAACTTTCATTGCAATTAAAATGTAGTCTAATTAGTAAAAATTGTGGTGTGAATATGGTAGTAGCTGGTAAAAACTGTTACATGAATCCCAAGCACAAGCCAAGACAAACGTGATGCATCACCAACGACGGCTAGGACAAAAACAAAGAGCAATTCAACAAACAAATCAGTAATTTTATACAATCAATGCTATCAGGCGCAGCACAAGATCCAAACGTACAGACCGGCTACGTCCAGTTACAGGGCCAAATACAACCATGAACTAACGAACACCAACAAGCACCTCGCCCACATACACTAAATTAAAGCAAGGAGATATGGTAAAACAACATGTTTTGTCAGCTGCAAAGAAACTAGTTGAAGGATTGGCAGTTTACAACATTGCCAATATATAAATTAACAAGGGAAGCATTTGCTCCAGAGTATATTCACGACTACAAAACTAAGAAGGAAAAAAAAAAATTTTAATCCAAATAAAGGCAGCAAAGATGACTGAATTTCCTCTGCAAATGTGCAAAAAGTACTGATTATGTCGACTGGAAGGTTGCTTTTTATTGCTCAACTTGCAGCGCAGATGAAATCCATTCTGAAGCAGCTTTTTTAGTCTCGGTCTCTACTTGCATGGATATAGAGATTGGGGTAACTGCAACCTGTTCCAAAGAACCAGTACACCCATCTAAATCCAAAACAGCATCATTTCATTTCATGCACATATACATACACGTACATATTTGTGCACTACAAGGAAGCACCGTCAAAATAAACAAGAGAGACAGAATAAGAACAAAACTTACAAAATCATTTTCAAGGGCTTTAAAATCAAGATCTTCGTCTTCTTCTTCCTGCTCTTTTTCAAGCATCTGCAATCATTAGATATTAACCAAATCATTCCTTGAAACAAAAAACTGAATCATTTCACTACCAAGAAAAGAAAAAAAACTATTAAGGAATTGGTCAATATCATGGAGATAGTAAGCAGCATTGACCACAATCACAAGAGATCAAAGATATTTATGATACATAATTTCCTAAGTGTACGTCTCATGTGATAATCTGTGGAAGATCCAGGACCAGTTAAAAAGTGTCAACATACAAGGAATGAATCCATACTTAATCAAAGATATGATAATTCTTCCTTAAAAACCTTGATATTCTTAATGGTAGCATGTCTATTTAAACTAGGATTTCTTGAACATTGAATTTTATTTCAATCGAAAAAAGATAAACATAATAATTTCTCTCGTGTTCTGATCTTTCTTGGCCTCCTAAAAATAATCGACACCAGAACCACAGCTCAAAAGCACTGTATAAAAATGAAAATAAAAACAAAACTAACTAGACATCAAGAAGCTTCACATTGCTCCCACCTGCAACTTAATGAATGTTACCTCTAGTCGGAAATACTTCACGGTTCGTTTAAAATCCAACTTCCCTGCAGCACCAACTGATTCAACTATCTCAATATTCTTTTTTTGAGTGGTCAAACGGCGAGCAGCACCCTGAAAATTTTTCAATGATAAAGGTCTAACCGTTTGAATGCTACAAAATGTTGCATGCAGCAACACCTTTAATGTGAAATGAATAATAAATTATATGTAAAACAAAAACTTTACAGCAGCAGAGGCATCACGTCCAAGCTGGGCAAGCTGCATAGCATTGTTTTGCTGACTGGCAAACCGTGAAGTAGCCTGATGTCTGGTGGCTGAAATGGCTTGCCAGGTAAGAGTGGACCTCCAAAGACTTTGCCTGGTAACCTTGAATCCCTACGAAACAAAAAAATGTACATAAAAAATACTGCATCAGTATCTGAAACAAAATGTCAAACATACCTGTCATGGATCCAAAACTGAAAACACACATTCAGTATCAACGGACAAAGGATAAGAGAAAACATCATTGAACCAATGCTAAAATACAAGTTGAATAATTGGAAAAATGAAACAACACTCGTGCAGATGGTTCAGCATTACCACAGCAAAAAATCAAGTCAAGCATTCCATATAGCCCTTGTTTGAGCTCCATTTTGAGAGAAAAAATGCATTTTCAAATAGTGATTTTTGGAGAATGTGTGGTTAAAAATTTCGATCTACGTGTAATATTTATTTTATTGAAAAATGTGTAGTTGAAAATGAATTTTCAAAAAAATGGGACTCAAAACAATCCCTCAAGTGTAGATACTACGAAAATTTTTCCTCAAATCCAAGATGCAATCTTGTTTTAACGCCTTTCACTTGTCTGAAAGCAGAGCCAGGTAAATCTTATTTTCCTCGACACAAACAAAAGGATGAAAAAAATGTGTATCAGTTGCAAAATCTGCATATGGAGCTTCAAGAATCAAATCTCGTAGTTCTGAACACAAGTACCCGAACTTCATAATGAATGCGCCATGAAAATATATTTATAATTTTATCTTGTAACTCTTTACAAACCTATAATGGCTAGCCCAGTCAATATTGATATTGGTAATGGAACTGTGGACTGACCTCTTTGAAATTTTAAGTTAGCAATCAATACTGGGAAATAGTTGCTTTAAAAGGTTGTCTAAAGGCTACGCCTTGAGGCATGCCTTACATGAGGCTGCTATTTTTTTTTCAATGGGTTCTGCATTTCGTATACACCTTGGGTGCCATTTGTCAAGACTTTAATCCTCAATTTAATAAGGTTTACATCTTGACTTACTGAGTCTTATGCCACAAGGCTAGTCCTCGTGGCAACTGAGATGTGCTTTCATTTGTCCTGCCCTTGTAGACTTCATATTCTGACCTCAAAATTTTAGGCCCTTATTTTATATCTTAGAAAGTATTACAAGTTTATTGCTTTGACATACGCTTTTCAATATCTCTTACGATAAAGAGTGAAGAGATTTGGCATACGTTTGACTAATGCAAATAAACTGTTTATAAATGGTTAGACCACTTTTTATCCACGCATTTCATGGATCCCAAAAGGACTACAATTAATTCCCTGCTCATTTCTACCTATTAAGAGCTTGTTTGGTGCACATTTTGGTAGTAAGAATGCATTTTATCATTGATGTGATAGAGAATATGTGGTTGAAAATGAAGAAAAAGTTAATGATGTGATGGAAAATATTACTTTATTGATGAATGTGTGGTTGAAAATGAGTAGAAAAATGTGAATGACAAAAATAATGTGGCTCAAACAGGGGCTAAATTTAAATTGTTTATAGACATTTCCCAAACAAGCTTTTACTTACATCATTTGAGACCTTATAATAGCCCTTACATGAGCAAGGAGGTACGAAAATTGTTTTAAGTATTCAATGAATAGTTATATAATATTAGTATGGAACTATGTGGGAGCATAATGTCGATAAGACTTCATACCATGGGATGGCCAGTAATTAAGAATAATGTTTTTTGTAAATTGCAGAAAGGAGCTATAGTACATATAACTAATGATGACAATGTTAAGGATATTTATCTCTATCCTCAACTTTCAAACTACCATCCAATTGTTGTCATACCATACAAGTTGAAATAATGGTTAGGTTCCCTTTTACATAATTGACTTGCAGTTTTCTTCTGTGATCCTTTTAGTTATATGGGTTTCAATTTGATATTGTATTTCCTTAGGTTTAATCCCCTTGTGATTCACCCAAGACAGCCATAAGTCAGTAAATCATTTTCTTGAATGTCTCATCCCTAACTTGAATGAGCAATAATGGTTATCAATTTATCAGAACAACATACAGAACGAGAGGGGTGGAATATAGTGATGGAATCACCAGCCAAATATAATGAATTTTTTTGATATAAGTGTATAGATAGAGGTGAAAAGAATTTTCAATAGGTAGAGTAAGCCCCTGTTTGTCCCACAATTAAGCCCCTGTTTGGGCCACATTTTTTTTCATTCTCATTCTTCTACTCATTTTCAACCACATTTTTTAATAAAATAATATTTTTCATCACATCAATAACTTTTCCTTCTTTTTCAACCACATATTTTTCATTACATCATATCAAAAGAATGCATTTTCTCATTTTAATGTGCACCAAACATACCCTAAAGCATGAAAATGACTCAAAGAAGCAAAGATTTTTACTTCAACCATAGCCAAGAATCTAATGTGCGTGAGAACAATTTCTACAGATAAATCAAATGGGAACTTGGAAATAATGCCTTTTTTGGTGGAGATTAAAATCATATTTTTTTGCCAATTTTGATTAAAGTTGATGAAATGGGGGTTGACTCATGAAATATGTGGTTAAAATTTTAATTTTAATTTCTATCAAACAGGGGCAAAAGAAGGAAAATGGACAAACTAAATTCAGCAGGTTATCTACTAGTCTCTCAATGTTTTATCTACGCATGTCTATGGGACCATTCTCATAACAATCAAAACATGCAACACAAATATGAGAATGAAGATAATGATTCTCTACCAGTCATTAACTAGTTGGATCAGCAGCATAATAACTACTTATCGACTTGGCATAAAAATAGAACTTACAGATAGAATGCCTATATAAATCAATTACAAACTAGGAAATTATGCAGGCATTATCAAATAGTAAATGATCAAAACTCAACCATTCCATGCATTATGAATTCCAGATGTTGCTCTTTAATTGTTCTTAACAAGGAACTTAAAACTTCATAAACATATGACATGATATCATTCAAAAGAGTCCAAGTAAGATATTAGAAACAAACCTTGTTTGTCAAGGGAGAGGTTGGAATTTCTACATTTAGTGAACAACCTTTGGGGAAAACACCCTTCTCCACGTCTCTTATCATCGCTTGTATAAACGGTAAGCAAACAGTCACAACATCCTTGAAGTCACTTTCCTTACTTCCATCTTTCTTCCTATCATAAAGTATTTAGACATCCTATCATATACTGCCAAAATTACTCTATAAAGATGCAACATACTCTTCTAAAGGATCACCAACATACCAGTTTAATGATATTGATATAGATGGCACACCATTAACCAATGCTTCCCTAGCCCCAGCAACAACGCCCGAATAAAACCTGAGTGTCACGTCAATAATATAAGTGCAGTTAAAACCAGAAAGATTGGACATAACTTACAAAGTAGAGTATATAGAAATGGCAACAACTTACATGTGGTGTCCACAGCTTAAACCCTTGTTGATACCACTTATAACCTAAAGATCAGACAAAAACAAAATAACAGAGATACGTGTATGAGTAGCTAAGCACCGTGTATAGGAGAAAACTCTATTTGACAAAAGAACGAAAAACATACCAACAGGGGCTTAGACCATGTAAATAGCGAACCACATAAAGCTAATGACACACAATCCACAGGAGTTCCTGAAAGTTACATAAAGCAAAATATTACTTCAAAGTTCATCCAAGAACTCCACACCAACTCAAATAATTAACCTATAAGAATTGCAAAAATGAAGAAGAAAACAACAGTACCAGAAACTTCGTAAGCAGTGGCTCCACTAATATCAACAGAAACCGCCTCAATCGTCTCCTTTAGTGATAAAGAATGCCCGGATGTCAATTTATCCCTGTTAGCACATCCCACTAAACTGTTAATCGCTCAATGAAAGTCAAAAAACAAAGGCCTCAAATACCGGATTCCCAAAAAAGACTTCAACAAAGGCCCCACATAGTACATCCTTAATCCTCTAGAATCAGAATCCCACACTCAAAGACAGAAATGATAAAATCGAAAAAGATTAGATAGTATTTCGAAAACAAATATCCATGTATACTATTGCACAAGAGACTAAATAAGGATTAAAAAAAAAAAAAAAACCAACGATTGAGGGGCGCAAACGTTGACATTGTAGAGCCCTTCGCGAACGAGAGCCTCGACCAAATACGAGAGGCCCGGGGACTCAATACCATCACTATTCGTGACCAAAATTATGGGTTTTGATCCATCATCACCACTGGGCTCGGTCGAATCCCCGCTACTGGCCGAAACGGGCTTGGTCGAATCGTCCTCTTTTTCATTGGGATTAGACGATTCACCATCTCCTCCGCCACCGGTTTTTCGGCTTAACAGAACCTGTTCAAGATTGGAGACCAGCCCGGGTGGCAAGAAGTTGTTCTTCACAACCGGTGTTGTCATTTCTCGAGAGGGACAAACGAATTAAAGTGAAAAAAAGGAAAAGTGAGGAGGATATAAACCAGTAGGTTTGCGATTCAAGGAAGCTGTAGAGAGAGAAAGTGTAAGAGAGAACTAAAAATACGGAGAGAGAGAGAGCGGTTCCAATGGCGTTATAGGGTAAGGGAGGCAACACCTTTACACGGCGGCGTCTAAAATAAGTTGTCAGGTAATCGTCCTGTGAACAGAACTACTCTAAAAATAAGAATTAAAAATAAAAATAAAAAAGGTGTGGGATGATGATAAGAACTTTTCAAACTCCCAAAGTCCACCATGGGTCCCACCCTATAACTCAATCCAATTAATTATAGCGAGGACACTTGGCAGTAACTCAACGTGCATGGTACGTGGTAAAAATGGAGCGTGAACAGAAGTTAATAATGATGCAAATCGCAATCTGTACCATGCACGCCACGGGGCAAATTTCAGTATTACTACCCAATCTATAAATTTAGTATCAACTAGTCCTTAATTTATTCATTTACTTGCTTCAATATTTAAGCGCCAGTACCCCATATTTTTTTAAAAATAAGAATGTATTTTAAAATAAAAGATTGATGGAAAAGTTATGATTAAAAAATTAAAAAAAAATTCTATTAAAAAAGAAAGAAAATGCATTTTAAAAATAATAGAGATCAAACAATTTATCGTTTTTGTAGCATATGACTTCTCAATGGAGTAGACTAAACTATCAAATTTTGTATTGATAGTCTAAAAAATACTAACTTCTATAAAAACAAAGTTATTCATATGGAGATTAAAAACCTATTTGGTACTGCTTAAAATCCAATTAAAATTGAAAATATGGCCGTTATTGGGTCCCACCCGTCTAATAAAAGTCAACAATAACGGCTATATTTTCAATTTTAATCTGATTTTAATCTCTACCACACACCCCCTATATGTATAGAGTCTATTTGGTAACAATTCAAATCCAATTAAAATTGAAAATATGTTCGTTATTGGGTCTCACCCGTCTAATAAAAGTCAACAATAACGGCTAATTTTTCAATTTTAATTTGATTTTAATTTCTACCAAACACCCTCTAAATAATCATCTATATATTATTTAATTGAATTTAAAATTAATTAGATAATATAGTAATGATTCACTATTACATATATTGACGATGATCTTATTTATTATTATTATTATGGAATGATCCCTTTTGGGTGGCATGAGTCCCCACAATCATTTTAGCCTTAAATGCTTATGATCTAAGTTGAGCCATTCATTCTGATAACTAAAACCAGAAAAGGACAATCTTTAAAATAGTAAGGTTTGTTTGATTGCAAATGTGAAAAATATGTTGAAAGAAAATAAATTACTGAAAATTAAATTGCCTATAAATTATTTTACAGAAATTTGTAATTAATTGTGTGTAATTAGTATAATTTTTCACCTAAAAAATGTTGAAAGTTTGATGTCCGTTTGATTTTTTTTAATGAAAATTGTCCATGAAAGTCATTAAGTTTTTCTACCATGAGTCTAGAATTTGTTCCAATTGTCAAAAAAAAAAATATCATATCGAATACCATTCATTTGACTTTATTTTGCATGAAAATTGTCTATTAAAAAGAAAAAAAAATTCCAATTGCCTAAAAAAAAGATGAAAACTATTTTCCCACCAAAATGGTGGGAAAACCAATTCAATGATTTAAAGAAAAAAGAGGTCATGTTAGTGGGTGGGGGGAAAGGAATTCTAAAGAAATTTTTTGTAATCAGACAATGCAAAAGATGAAAAATAAAAAATATTTTCCTGTTTCCACGAAAAAGTTTCTATATCAAACAGGGCATAAGAGAAAAAGCTAGAAGAATTAATATTCATGTACTGCCAAAACCCTTGCATCCTCTCACATGAGGTGGGTCTAGAATAAAAATAAAAATAAAAAAAGATTTACCTATCCCCTATGCGTGAGTTGTCTGTAGTGGTTCGATGAACACTGTACATATATATTCTCTCTAGGTAATATTCTATCATTTTTATGGGCTCCACGCTTTTGTCTGTCCAGTTTTCTAGCGCTTTCTCGAATTAATTAAGGAGCAGGGACAATTTGGAACATGTTTAATACCCTCCTCGTCCCATAAAAATATTTACTTCCACATTCATACATATTAAGAAAATGTAATTATTGTTGTTGAAAATATAAATTTTACTTATATTTTTCTAATACACCCTTATATTCAATAATAATTTAAATAGGGATTTTGCTACTTTACCCTAAGCATTTAAAGGTAACTCCTTTAAATAGAAGTAATTCATATTTGTTAAAACAAAAGACATTAAATAAAAACATATTTAAAAAAAAAACTAAAAAATCAATTATACGCTCAATTAGAAAAGTGACTCGTAATTTGAGACAAATTAAAAGAAAATGAGTCTTCTTTATAAAATCTAAGGGATATGACACAATAGACATGTTACCATGCATTCCTCGTTCTACCACATTACCTAAGTCGTATTAGCTTCACCTTCCACTTTGTTCCAAATCGAGCTCATCTCATTAGCGCAATTGAGTTGGAATTTCGTGAAGAATTAAAATCTATTTCCATTTAATTGTTTCTCCACTAAACTTTTGACACCTCAACACATCATTTTTTTTTTTATTTTTGCTGCCAAATGAGAATAAGCTAACACATTACACTACAACTAAAACAGAGAGCATATCTCAACTAGTGTGTGAAACCAAAAGTGAAACTAGTGTGGACATCAATCTTCCATTTTCCTGAAGAATTAATCTACTTGTACAAAATAGTGTACAAAAATATTGACAAAATCGACACTTGGCACCCCCCTATTGGAGGGACGGCTGTGGGGACAGCCGCCCCTCCAATAGGGGGGCGCCAAGTGTCGATTTTGTCAATCTTTTTGTCAAATTTTTTGTACTCATAGCTTAACTCTAAAATAATAGAATCCTACTACATTTAGCTTGATAATAAAATAATGTTATTTATTGAAATATTAATGACGTGACAGTGTAGATGAAATAATGAAATTTGACAGTTCAATTTTTATGAGAAAGAGATAAATATGAAGGATATTAGGTTGACACATCACTGACTTTACATGATGATAAATAATATTATTCTTGACATATTAGTTGACAACTCATATTTGACAATATCACATTTATCAATTTTAAAAACTTTTTATTAATCACTCGCCTGAATTATGACGCCACTACCATTATTAACCATTATTTTCAAGTATGATTATACAAATAGCATAATTTAAAATTGTATTTAGTTTCGCTATGTTGTAGATTCTTTAACACCCTGACTGTTTAAAAACAAAAAAGTCAACACTATCATCCAATCATTTTTTGCCACACCTATAATCTGTCAACCAATGTGTTAAATTCATTTGGTAAAACAACATTATTCAATGATATTAGCACTGTTGGTTAAAAATTAAAATCCAAATTTTTATTTAAGTCAAATTTAATAATTAACTTTATTCATATTTTATGGGATCATAATTTTTGTATCACACGTCATCAATTTTTATTATAATATATTAAAAATCCAATGTTAGTCCTAGGGGCTAAATGTGTATTCTTTGGGTAAATTTCGGTCTTTAAACTTTTGATAAAATCTCAAATAAGTGGGTATTTGAAGGGGATTAAAATTAGATTTTTAGTAGATTGTGATAGAAGTTTTTTAAATGTGTGGTTGAAAAGTCGTGAGACCCACGAAAGATGTGGTTAATATTGATTGTTTGACTTTAATTTAAATTGAAATCTGATTTTAATTTGAAATAAACAAGGCCTAAGTCATTGAAGTTTAATTTATCTTGATTGATAGTATGTTTGGTAACAATTAAAATTCAATTAAAATTGAAAATATAGCCATTATTGGGTCCCAACCGTCTAATAAAAGTCAACAATAATAGCTAATTTTTCAATTTTAATCTATACCAAACAAGCTCTGAATAACTTAGCCCATGTTTGATATACATTAAAATTTGTGGTAATTACACCAAACCAAACCAGACATTTTCTTTTGCATTTTAAAAAATCAGATTTTTACTTTATTTAATCAAAAATCAGGTTTGGATTTCACAATTAATATTAATATTTTAAATTAAATTAAATATATATCTACCCTACTACCTACCCCCACCAACTTTATTTTAAATATAAAACCCTATTCTCACAACCTTAATTCATTTCATATCTCTTCTCTCTCTCACCCGCCGCCACCGCCACCACCCCTTCTCCCTCCTCTCCTCGATCTGCTGTGCGACGCAGCAGCGTGTTGCCACGCTACTGTGTCGCACAGCAGCGTCGACGTTGCTGCCAGTATTTTTTTTATTATTTTTTTTTTAGTGATAGAATGGCAGTATGTGGGTATGGGAGAATGTGCTGCGTGTGTGCGCTGTTTGTGTGGGGATGGCTGATCTTTGTGTGTTTGGAGGCGGATCTGTGTGTGGGTGGTGGATCCGTGGGTGTGGTGGCAGATCTGTGTGTGTGGGTGAACGGTGGTATGTTTTGAGCGGTGGTGGTGGATCTATAGACGG